>PVJA010000898.1:0-144074 GCA_004027025.1 Myocastor coypus | reverse complement strand
ATGCAATATGTCAACTTTCAAAGAAAAAAAGGGGGAAAAGAAAAAAAAAAAAAGTAATGTGGATTTAGAAAGGTTAATGTTTAGTTGTTTGATCAATCTTATATACCTATATGTATTAATCTAAACTGATCCGATGATGAAAATATGTAATATAACCATTGTTAAATTTAAACAATAAAAGAATTGGAAAAAAAAAAAAAAAGATTAATGAGTCTTGGGTTGGGGAGATAGCTGAGCAGCATAAACGCCTGCCTGCAAATGCAAGGTCCTGAGTTTGGTCCCTGGTACCAAATATATATATATATATATATATATATATATATATATATATATATGTCCTAAAGTAGATCCACAGGTGAACATTCTTAGTTGTAAGCATGTGCTTTCTTTAGTAGTTTGCTACCCCATGAAATCAATGTTGATAGCACTGCTCATAGAGAAGATGAATATTCAGGATGAGTAGATTTTTGTCTGAACTGATGGGAGAATGCCAATTGGCAATAAAGACAATATTTATTTCCTAGAACTTTTTTTTTTTTTTTTTTTTTTGTCTTTTTGAGACAGGGTCTCAGTATGCAGTTGAGGCTGGCCTTGAGCTCACTTTTGTAGCCCAGGCTGGTCTCGAACTCACACCGGTCCTCCTGCCTCAGCCTCCCAAGTGCTGGGATTACAGGCGTGTGCCATCACACCCGGCTCTAGAACTATTTTTATAGCATTGTGGAAAAGTAGATGTATGGGCAAGATGATTAATTTCTATACATCCTAAATAAAATTTGTTAGCAAATTATATTTTGACTATATGAAGGAACACTTTATATTGATGGCCTGTGATTTGAAGTAAACTAAAATGCAGGGATAGCCAATTTCCAAGGTCACATAGTCTCTTCACTATCATTTGTACTGGGCTATTATGCACATATCATAAAATTCAACCTTTTAAAAATTAGTGTTTTCTGGCATAGTTACAAAATTACACAGGCATTCCCATTACTTGGGGATTAGTTAGAACATTTTCATTATACCCAAAAGAAATCCCATCAACTGCCAGGCATGATGGTGTACAACTGTGATCCCAGTACTTGGGAGGCTGAGGCAGGAGGATCACTGGGAGCTCGAGACTAGCCTAGGCTATATAGTCAATACTGGACTGAACTACATGGCAAACCCTGTTTTAAAAAGGGGGACTGCAGGGAGAGATTCCATCAACTGTTACCCTCCCACACCTGGGCTCTTTCCAGTTTTATGGATTTCTCCATTCTGAAATGGGCTTCTGTATTTTATAGTTAGTTTTAAAAAAACTTAATGTTTTCAAGGTCCGTTCATACTGTGGCATTTTATACAACTTCATCTCTTTGTGGCTGAATAATATTTCACTGTTTGGATATACTATGTTTCATATACTATGTATGGATATACCTGTTGAGGGACATTCAAGCTGATTCTGCTTCATCCATCCGAGTACAGCTGCTATGAATATTTGTGCATGGGTTTTGTTGTGGGCGTCTGTTTTCACTTCTGTCAGGTGCACACCTGGGAGTAGAATTTCTGGGTCCTATAATCAGCCTGTACTTAACCATGTTCAGTGCCTGGGAAGATGTTTTCCAGAATGGCTGCACCATTTTGCACTGCCACCAGCAAGTACAAGCATTTCAGTGTTCCATGTCCTCACTAACACTTGTTAGTGTGCATTTATGATTACAACCAGCCTTGTGAGGTGAATGTTTGTCTCTTTGTAGTTTTGCTTGTTCTTTCTGTAATGATCAATGATACTGGCAATCTTGTATGTACCTCTTGGCCATTTGTTTATCTTTATTTGAAGAAGCATCTCTTCAGATCATTCACTCTTTTCTAAAATTGGACTCTTATTTTTGTATAGAGTAGAAGAAATGGTAGCCAAATGCTGAAGGGCTTTCGGGATAGTTCAGTGGTTTAAGCACATGCACCAGCAAACCCAGTCAGGCACAGGTGTTGGCGGTTCGATCCCTATCACACCCTTGAAGTAGCCTAAGCCAGCACCCCCCCAAAAAAAATCTTTCTTAACCTTAGGGGGGATTTCAGGTTAATTCAATGGTTTAAGCTCCTGCATGGGCAATTCCAGTTTGATCCCCACCCCCACTCACCCTTAAGGCAGCCTGAGCCAGCCAAAAAAACAAAAACAAAAAAACCCCAAATACTATTTGCTTGTCAAATATGTGATTTGCAAATATTTTCTTCCATTTGTGGTTTTGCACTCTTTTTGTTTTGTTTGTTTTGTTCTTGTTTTTATTTTTAATGGTGCTGGAATTGAACACAGAGCTTTTAGACTGAGCTGCATCCCCACCCCTTTTTGTGTTTTTTATTTTGAGAATCACTGAGTTGTCTTGGCTGGACTTGAACTTCTGATCCTCCTGCCTCATGCTCCCTGAATGCTGGAACTTTAGACTCCATAACTGTGCCTGGATACTGCTCTCTCTCTCTCTCTCTCTCTCTCTCTCTCTCTCTCTCTCTCTCTCTCTCTCTCTTTCTCTCTCTCTCTCTCTCTCTCTCTCTCTCTCTCTCTCTCTCTTTCTCTTTCTTTCTTTCTTTCTATTATAGAGGGCTCAGATGCCCTGGGGGTGGGGCTGGTGCAGCATGTGGTGCCAGGGATCGAACTACAGTCTCCACTGTTGCCTAAGCTTTCCTAAGCAAGCACTTTAGACCGCTGAACCATCTTGCTGGTCCCTATTGTGCTTTCTTAATTTTTTAAAGATGTATTTAGTACAGGGTTTATAAAGTCTCACTCCATAGATTGGACTCATAGTGATTTTCCTGTTTTCAGCCTCCCAAGCTCTGGGATTACAGGAACGTGCCACTATACCAGTCTCACTTGCTGTCTCAGAGTGCCCCAGGGGCTGGGCCAACACAGCACACTGGGGATTGAACCTCGGTCACTGTGCTCTGCTGAGCAGACACTTTAGTCTGCTGTGCTATCTGGCAGGCCCTCTTGAGCTTTCTTGGTGGTAGTGTTGAACGCACACATTTCTAAACCTGCAGAATTCCATTTTATTTTTCTTACATTGCTTTTTGTCGGGGGCAGGATCTCAGTATGTTGGCCAGGTTGGCCTTGAATTTGGGATTCATGTGCCTCAGTCTGGTGACAGACGTGGACCACCATACCCATCTTGCTTGTTTTGGCTATAAGATTACAAAGATCCATACATGGTTTTCTTCTTGGTTTTGTGGTGTTCTTACATTTATGTTTATGATCCACTGTTCACATATGTAAATGATCCAAGGTAAGGCTCCAACTTTGTTCTTTTGCATGTGTATGCAGTTGTCCCTGTATCGCAGGAAGACTACTGTTTGGAAGATGATTCTTTTTCTATTGAATTATCTTGGCATTCTTGCTACAAAGTGGTCAATCATAAGTACTGAAGTTTACATTTGGACTCCAAATTCTGTCCCACTTATCTGTATCCCTATCTTTATGCTAGGACCATACTATCTGGATTACTGTAATCTTGACATAAGTTTTGAACTTAAGAAGCACGAGTCTTTCAGCTTTGCTCTTCCGCCAGGATTTCTTCATCTTTCAAGGTCACATGCATTTTCATATGAATTTTAAGATCTGCTTGTCAATATCTGGAAAAGGGGGTTCTTGTTAGCAAGGCATTGTATTGAATCTGTATATCAATTAGGATAGTGCTTCCAACTTAAAAGTATTAAGTCTTTCAACTTGGGCACATGTAGTGTCTTTCCATTTATTGGGACTTTAGTTTCTTTTAGTGATGTTTTATGGTTTTTAGTAGACAGGTTGTACTTTTTGTTAAAATTCTTTCTGTGTATTTTTATTCTATTTACTATTAATAATTTTTTTCAAGTAGTTCACTGTTACTATTTATGGATGCAGTAGATATTTATGTATAGATCTTGCATACTAAGTAAGACCTTGAAGAGCACATTTTAAACTTTTTTTTTGTAGAAACTTAGGGTTTTCTTGCCGGGCGTGGTGGTGCACGCCTGTAATCCCAGCACTCGGGAGGCTGAGGCAGGAGGATTGGTGCAAGTTCGAGACCAGCCTGTGCTACAAAAGTGAGCTCAAGGCCAGCCTGAACTACATAGCGAGACCCTGTCTCAAAAAAAAAAAACGACTTAGGGTTTTCTCTATTTAGAAGTTTGTGTCAACTACAAATGCAGTTTTTCTTCTTTCCTAATTTATATGTCTTTTATTTATTTTTCTTATTCAGTTGCTCAAACAAGAACCTTCATACAATGTTCAGAGGAGGCAGCAGGGCCTGCACTTCTTATCTTGTAGCTGATCTTGGGGGAATCAACTCCATCTTCTTGTATTAACCATAATCCTAGCTGTGTGTGTTGGGGGGAGGGAATTGGTAGATATTTTTAATTAAGTTGAAAATGTTTCCTTCTGAGTATAGTTTGTTGGTCTAGTTTTCTGTTTGCTTATCTTCCATCTAATTGTTCTCCTTATTATTGAAGTTTGTATGTTAAAGTCTCTTAACTGTTAAAATTGAATTCTGTATTTCTTTCTTTAGTTTTGCCAGTTTTTGCTTTCATGTATTTTTTGCTCTGTCATTAGGTGCATATGTTTATAATTGTTTTGTTCAACCTCACTAACATTATAGATGTCTTCCTTTATCTCTTTTAATACTTTTTGATATGAATCCTGTGTCATCTACTATAAGTTTTACTAATCTGAGCATGACGAAGTGTTTGTATTCCCCCTAAGTGCTCTCATGGAAACCCTAATCCTTGAGTAATGATGCTGAGAGGTGGCACCTGTGTCTGGGCTGGCCTGAGGTCATGAGGGCGGAATTCTCAGGAAGGAGGTTTCTGCTTCACAGGAGACCTCTGTCCCTTCTGCCAGATTAAGACACAGCAAGAAAGGTGCATCTCATCATGAGGGGAGGAAGTCTGCCCACCCCTACCGGCCCTGGATCCACTGGTACCTTGATCTTGACATGCTGTGATCAGTAAGGCTTGTTTATAAGTTGCTCTTTCCTACATTCTGTTCCAGCAGTCTGGGTGGACTGAGATGGTCTGTATTCTGTGTGGCTAGCTAAGAGATGAGCTAATGAGTGGGCAGAGACCCCCGGACTGTTGGAAAACCAGTTTGTGTGTTTGGCTGAAGGACCCTCTGCCTGTTCTGGGGCATGCTGTCATCTCAGGCACACACTTCACCATGCAGCCTTGGCCTTGACCCCACCTGCAGGGAACTCCTGGATCAGCTGGCAGCGAGGGCTTGAAACCTTTGTGGGTCTTTCCTGGTGTATGTGTGTGTGTGTGTGTGCGCGCACACAGTGCTGTGTGTAGGCGTAGCCACCTCAGTCCCCAGGGAGGAGTCCAGTAGTTTTAAAGCTTTCTATGGAAGTGTCCTCCAAGTTGTTTTTTTTTTTTTTTTCTCCTCCAAATTTTTCCTTTGCCTTTTTTTGCCAGGCCTTCACCTGCTCTACTGATATCACCTTCTCAGATGGCTGTGGAGTTGAATTAATAGTACTCACTGTTTTCAGCAAAAACTTATGAGGCTGTTTGTCCAGAGCAAGATCTGATGCAGGACAAGTAGCCAGCCATGAATTGGTTTTGGGAGCTACTAACTTCAGCCAGACACTGACCTTGCTTCCTCTGCAGTGATTTCAGGCCCTCTCTATCCGTTCTGCCCCTCCACAGCCCCCTTGTAAGGGTCTTGTTATTTAAGGCTTCTGCAGAGTTGGAGAGAGATGTTAGGACCTCCCTCCCAAAGCCTTCTGTTTTATTGATATTTTGCCATTTTTCTTGAATATTTGCACCTCACATCATTAAAAGCCTTTGGTTAATTTCTAGAGTTTTAAGAATGTTTATCTTAATAATCTTGCCAGATTTCCTGTTACACATATGGAGTAAGAGTTCTACAGAGGTCTGTAGTCCTGCAGGGTCACTCTGGTCTCTTTCCCATTTGATACTTGGGCTGGAGATAAAAGAAGACAGTGTCCTGGAGAAAGTTTTGGGAAAACAGCAGCCCTCCTGGGGAAGATAATAATGAGAACAAAAGGAGGTGAGAATTTGAAAATAAAGCCTGTAATCCTAACACTTGAGTGGCTGAAACAGAAAGATTGTGAGTTCAAGGCAAGCCTGGGTTACATAGCAAGACCCCACATCAAGAAAAGAAAAGAAGCCACAGAATAGTCAATAATTGTGTGTGAAAATCTTTCCTAAGATTAAGAGTATTGGGTAGTATGACAGAAAGAGGGAGGAGAGAGAGAGAGAGAGAGAGAGAGAGAGAGAGAGAGAGAGAGAGAGAGAGAGACTCTGATGATAAATGGATAAAGAGAAAAATACTTTGTGTAGGGAGATACTAGGGATTTAACTAAGACCATTACACTGTTCTATAGCTCCAGCCATTATTTTTTATTTTGAGACAGGATCTCACTGAGTTATTAAGTTGCCCAGGCTCAGACTAAACTTGAACTTGCGATCTTCCTGCCTCAGGCTCGTCTGAGGCATGTGCCACCATGTTTGGTGAGGGAAATATATTTTTTAGCTTCCTGTCTAGTTCTGTACTCAGCCCGTCACCTCTCTCCAGTCCCAAGTCTGGCCCAGGCCTGGCACTGCTTTTTCTATTTTATAGGTGCATCCTAAGTGCAGGAGGCCTTGGTCTCTGGATGCTTTCATCGCACCTTGCTCTCTTTTCCCTTGGCATTCGGTTCATGTACCACACCACCCTCCAGTTTACCCGGATGTGACTCCTGACCCCCACTATGGATAGCAGGTTCCTTATTCAGAGTAAGGACTGAGTGTTACCTGTCCATTTCTAGATGTAGTAAATTATATCTATAATAATTGTGTGTAGGATAAAGGGAGAAGAGGAGTAGTTTTCTTTAAAATTTTGCCTAAATATTAATTTACTCATTATATATATATATATATATGTGTGTGTGTGTATATATATATATATATATATATATATATATATTAGCAAATGACAGGACTCATTTCCATTTTATTTTGTTCCTCCTAGGGAAATGAATATTAATAAAATATAATTGGGTGTCTTCAATGTATAAGGGGAAAACTAGGTAGAAAAATATCTTAATAAGAAAATGTTAAGGGCCCAGCAGGATGGCGCAGTGGTCTAAAGCACCTACTTAGGAAAGCTTAGGTGGCTGCAGGGACCGCGGTTCGATCCCCGGCACCACATGCTGAGCCAGCCCTGCCATCAGGACAGGCTGAGCCGGCCATAAAAATAAATAAATAAATAAACAAACAAACAACAAGTTAAATAATAATATAATAATAAAATGTTAAAATTATTATTATAAATAAGAGGTATAATTTTGTTTCTGGCCAAGATAGTGTATACAGGGCTAGGGAGATAATTCAATAGAATAAATGCTTGCCTGGCAAGCACAGAGTCCTGAGTTCAATCCCTGGTACTGGAAAAAAAAAAAAAAAAAAAGATGATGTATGCAGAGCCCTCACAGCTCTGCCTTAAACTAAAAACCTGAACTAACACAGCAAACAAGCATAGGAGACGCCATGGGGTGGATGAAAAAGGCAGGCTGTGTGGAGATCTCAGGGCTTGTGAGCATGATGGTGGCACCACAGGTGACATTATTGCTGCCCATGTACCCTAGACATGGTCTGAGGGAATCTCCAACCTAAAATGGCCAGTAGAGCCGGGCGTGGTGGCGCACGCCTGTAATCCCAGCACTCGGGAGGCTGAGGCAGGAGGATTGGTGTGAAAAACCAACTTGAGCTACCAAAGTGAGCTCAAGGCAAGCCTGAACTGCATAGAGAGACCTTGTCTCAAAAAGACCAATAAAGAAAGAAAGAAAGAAAGAAAATGGCCATTAGGCACAGAAAAGGTAATTTCCCAGAAAAACCTGCCTCCTCTAGCCGGAGGGCCAGGCAAGGTTGACCTAATATAATAGCAGGGACCTTTTGGGCAATACTGACCCTGTGCCGTCCACACATAGCACAGTGGGAGTGAGTGGTCCTCACAAGGCGTTAGTGTTACACACACGGCCATCCTTGCACAGTCCCACACCTAGAGTTATCTGTGGAGCAAGCAGTGAACTAATCCTCCATCCTGTCTACAATGTGCAAGTGACACACCTGCTCCTACTAGGGGTGGTGTCAGACCCCAGCCAGGGGCTCCTCTGCTGTCCCCTGCACAGCAGAAATGGCTGTTGACACTGCCAGACCCTTGCCTGGGTAGTGTGGAAGGATTCAAGGGAGGAGCTCTGCATTCCCTGTTCCAGCAGAAGCAGGCATGTTCCCACAGTCCTTCTGTGGGCACCAGGGCAGGTGTCCCCTTGTACACCTACTGGAAGCTTGCAGAGATTCTCCTCCCAGGGTAGAGCTGGCAGTGCTGAGGGCTGAGCTGATATTCTGTCCCCCTGCAAAAGCAGGCCTGGAGTCTGCTTTGCTTTATTTGTCTCTTTCTGTGGAGTTGGGGTACTTTGCTGGTTTTAAATGAAGAAACAATCCACTCTGGGGAATTTTTAAATGGACAAAAAACTTTAAGCTATATAAATGACCAATAAATGAAGATATACTTAACATCACTGGTCATTACAGAAATGCAAATCAAAACCACAGTGAGATGCCGGTCTACACCCACTAGGATAGCTGTAATCATGGGGTAGTAACAAGGCTTAATGAAAATGCAGAGGTGCTGGAGCCATCATAAACTGCTGGAGAGAATGGAGAATGGTATGGCCATCTTGAAAAACCAGTTGGCATTTCTTCCACATGCCAAACCCATAGTTCCCATGTGACCCAGCACTTTACTCCTGGATAGTTGAGATGACAGCCATACCACAGCTCACATGTGGAGAGCATAGCAGCATAATTCAAAAATGCGAATGGCCCACGCGCCCATCTGCACTGATGAATGGAAGGACAGAATATGAAGCGCCCGTGGGCCAGCAAGATGGCTCAGTGGTCTAAAGCGCCTGCGGAGGAAAGTTAGGGCAAGCGCTGCGACCGCTTCTCGATCCCTGGCACCACATGCTGTGCACCCCCACCCCAGAGCGGGCTGAGCCAGCCATAACACAAACAAACAAATGAGGCTTAAGAGAAATAAATTTAAAAAAAGAATATGAAGCGCCCGCGCTGTGGGTGGTTACTGTGGTGTGTGCTGCCCGTGGATGGAACTTGAAGACATCGTGCCAAGTGAGAAGGGCTGCAAAAGGCTGCTTACTGTATGACTGTATTCCATGAAATGCACAGGGCAAGTGACCCTGAGGGGGCTGTGGTTGCTAGGTCCTGTGGAGAAGGAGAAGTGTCAGGTGACCGCGAAGGGGACAGGGCAGAGGCAATGAAGTCTTTAGAGCTTTTCATCGTAACAGCTAGGTACGGCATGCCTGCCAAAGGTTCACCATCCCTGGGACAGAGCTTTTTTTTATTTTTTTGGTGCTGAAAATGTTTTAAAATTGCACTGTGATAATGATGATTTCTTGTATACTGTAAATGTCTAAATTATATAGTAGAAAAAGGCAAATTTTATGGTATGTGATTTTTTTCTTTGCTGTTTTTAAAATCAATGCAGGTAAGATGCCATATTAAGACTAAAAATTGAATGCATTAGTCTTTCAGAGATGCATTGATATAGAAAGGCCATTGAAAAGGCTTAACATACATTCACTCTTAAAAGGCTACACAGGAGAAGAGAACAGTGCCTCGTAGCAGTAGAGGGCAGCTACAGCAGTTGCACCAGAATAGCATAGAGTATCCAGAACCACGGCCCTTTGCGTCACTTGGATCTAAATGTCCCGCAAAAGGCTGGTATGTTAAGGCACGTGGGTCCTGTATGGTAGTGAGGGGGCTGCTGGGAGGTGGGACACCCCTCTTGTCCCACCCCTGCACTGCTCTCACTGTGTATCCCTACCACTGTGGATGTTGGGCATGCTCCTTCTCCATGTTGTCCTCCACGGTACCCTGCCTTGCCAGGGGTTAGGAGCCCCAGAGCCATGCAGGTGTCATGCAGAAACTTTTACATCGCCAAGCCAAAATAAAGCTTTCTTCCCTTAAGTTGTTCATGACAGACATTTTGTCACAGCAACAGAAAGTTGGCTTGCAGGCCCCACAGTGAGTGAGCGTGTGGGGAGAGGAAGGAGCCCTGGGAGGACTGCATATGTAAGGGGAGGGGCACCCTTGCAAGGTGGACAGTTCGGGTTAAGGCAGAGGGAAAGGCCAGACTGGGGACAGCTTTAAGCAAGGCCAAGCTGCACTGGGCTTGGCTATGGCGAGGTTGGCTGGGACAAAGCTGGAGCCCAGGTCACTGAATACAGTCGCAAGCTCTGTGTTTTGTGGGTCTCCAGAGTGCTTCTGTGAAGTGACTTGAGCCAAAGCCAAATTCAAGTCAGCTGAGAGAGGAGTGGCTGAGAGATGGAAAGTGGGAGCTTTTGGGTGCACATCTGTGGGCAGTGCCATGGGGGTGCAGGGGGCTAAGGGGGTCCATGAGATGGCTCTGCAAGTGGGGAGGGTTTGAGCTTGCTGGCAAGAGAGGGTGAGGAGCCATGGACACTGTGCACAGTTTTGGATTCCTCTATGGAAATTGCCTTCAGAGCCTGAGGCACATTTTCAACAATGGCAAATCCTCCTCTTCTGAGGGCGGATTTGGTTTTTGGAAACAGCCAAGTTAGTTCAGAGCCAAGGGTGGTAAATCAGGTGGGTGATCAAGTTGGATAACCCAACTTAAAAAAAAAAAAAAGTATAATTATAAAGCAGCAAAACTAATTTTCTTGAGAAGTTCATGAGTTGGCTTAGAGCAAAGTTAATAAAAAAAAAAAAAAAAATACCCAAACTGCTTGAGCTTAGAAGCATCATGCATGGAGCCCTTCAGCTTTGGATGGAGACATGGGGGTGTGCAGGGAGCCGGGCCCCGTGTGAACATGGCCTTCTCTTTGCCCTGCATGCACAAATGTAACGCTGCATATAGTCATTGCCTGAGAGGTGACTTAGTGGAATTATACCAAAGTTTATATGTGGGAGAATTGAGAGTTTCAAACCTTGATTGTTTAAACAGTTCTCCTGTGGTCTCTCAGATGTAATTAGAATTCCTAGGATAGGAGTGTTCCCACAAGCATAACAATACTTTAAATGTGTGTTCAATTATCCTTTTCTATAGTCATATTTAATCGTTTCTTTTTGAAATACAGTTATTTTGAAAATATTAAATCACACACACTTGAATGTCTCTGAGACTTAAGTAGGCACCCCCAGTGTCCTTCTATCTTCTCTGCCTAGCTGTTTAAGGCCAGAGCAAGAGAAAAATCAGTTCTCTAGCATGTCATCTCTGTTAGTATTTGACAAAAATATGCAGGACAAAGCAAATTAATATATGTGAAAGTGAAGCATTTACCTACTAGTAACTTTATTGTTAGTGTGCCAAACACATGACATTCATCATTTAATGCTTATTGCATACCTTTCTATACATATGTATTATATCATCTAATCATTCAAACCCTGTGAAATACTTGTCCCTATTTTACAGAAGGAACTGTCACAAGTGAAGTCACTTGCCCAAGGTCACACAGCAGAGAGAAAGTTCCTATCTGCTACTCCAACTTCATGTGTTCCCACCCTCTAACCCATGCCCTGACAAGCGTGAAAGCCAGTCACAAGTACTTCAGGCTTCTGATCTCTCATACTGAGAAAATAGAAATTGGATCTCCTTCAGTTCCCTACTGGCTAGAAGACCAGTGTGGCAGCATTATAGTATATGAAATTCAAGTGACAAAGGCAATAGTCTTAAAGTTACTTCATCTTTGAAAGGACACCTGCCATCACTTTCAGGTATGCCCTCCTCCCCCACTGCACCTGGCATGTGTGGAAGGGGTGCCTGTAACATCCTGCCATGGCTCTGTTAATAAGCAAGCATTGGAGAAAGCCATGACAAGCTAGCCATTCTAGGAAACTTTCTGCAGCTGTTGCATTAATTAAGACTTCTTGTTTTGGTCCCAAATAAGAGAAGAGAAACTACTGGAGCTCACTGAAGTGGAAAGGAAAATCTGCATTAAGGATCTGGTGGTGTCTCCCAGAATACAGGGGCAAGCAAGCAGGGCCTGGGGTGCAGCTGTGTTCTGCAACACGTCTGCCTCTCCTTCCAGTCACGCAGAGGTGCTGCCTTTGCCTTCTGCTTTGCAGTGAGATGGTTGCTGACTATAGTTCCCATGTTGCTGTCTGCCACTTGGAGACACATGCCTTCCCTGTCCTCTCTCCTCCTGCTCCCCTCCTCTGGGTGGGTCCCAGGCTGGTTTGGGAGCAGGCTCTAAGATCAGCATCCCTGTATGTCTACCCCACTGGCTTCCCTCCTGCCTACCTTTATGGACAGTGTGAGTCATGATTTCTCTGTTTCATGAGTTTGAAAATTATAAAGGATTCTAATATCACAGAGGCGAAATACAAAAATGTAGATTGTTAAAAGAGGCAAATGTGGTTTAAGTCCTCACTCTGTCACTGTCATCTGAACCTGCTATAATGAGGTTGTAGCAGGGCTCAATGTAAAAATACACGTAATACTTAATATGAGATCAAACACCTGTTACAACTGACAAAATAGTGGCCCTTCCTTCTTTCTGATCACTAAGGTACATTCCCATGCCAATAAGATATTTAAGTCATGTGAGGAATAAAAATTTAAAACTATTTTCAGCCCTTGAACTATACTCCCTCTTCCCAGTTTTTGGTCTCCTTTTCATCTACCTGTGGGTAGCAGTTTATTATAATCCAAAGGACTTTGGCTCTAAACCAAAGCCACTCTGTAGGACGGAGCCCTTTTGGACCAGAGCTGAAAGTCTCAAGGCATTGCCAAGGTAGGTTCCGCTTTCCAGATAATATTAGTGCTTCTGGTGAATGGGCTGTTACATTAGGTGAAAACCGTTCAAGGCTCTCCCACCAAAGGCTGGAATTAAAGAGCCCAATTAAAGATGTAAGTCAGTAAGCATTTATCATTGGGAAACTGAATCTACTCATAATTGGAGGCCAAGGCTCCACTGGCCTCACTTTGGGGGTCCCAATGAACCAAGGTGGCCACTTATCCCCAAAGTCCACTCGAATAGAGGAGTGGCAGTAGGGGGGGTTCATTTATTCTCAACATGACCATGCTAGGGAAAAGAACAGCAGCCTTGTGACTGAGAGTCTGATTCTTTGAGGTTGTTCACAACAGTTTTGGGGGTAAACAGTAAGGCCCAGGTACATGTATAGTTGGTAATCAAGATCAGGCCAGGGTCAGGTTCATCACTGTCTCAGAATGGTCCAGTGGGGCCCTGTCACAGTCAGAACAATATTGCAGAGCTGTGTGTGGTGGTACATGCCCATGGGGTGCTGAGGCAGGGCTAGTAAGTTCAAAGCCAACATGGACTACAGAGTAAGAACTTATCTAAAAAATAAATAAACAAGTTCAAAAATTAAAAAAAAATTAAAGTTATTGTTGCCAAGGGGGTAGTTATTGACTCTTGTCATAGGAGTTTATCCATGGGACCTGTTGTTCCTGGAATTCCAGGTGAGGATGGGAAGAAAATGATGCAGAGATGGCCAGCTTTTATCCTGCTTCCTGTTGCTTACTGGGCATCTGCAGGCCAAGTGAAAAACCAGTGACTGTTTAGCAAAAGCAGTCTCTTAAGTCCTTACTGTTGATGTATTTGGAACTTAAAAGTATATCATTGAAGGAAACAGTCCTTTCCAAGAGAATCATGTCTAGTAGGAAAGATGATGCATCTGCACAGATCACTAATTCAGGGTGTCTGGGCAGAAGTGGTTTATGACATCCCCATTAATGGAGACAAGGAGAAATGGAGAAGCCATTCAAAGCCAGAGCTGGAGGCCAACCCAGGAACACAGTATAAAGAGGGCTGGAATCATGAAGGTGTCTGAGAAAGGGAGTCTAATTTAATGGCAAGCTTTAGGGACCTATTTCCTCCTGGCAGCCAAATACTGCCAAATAAAGGATGGGAAAGGTGAGGAAGAGAGAGGAGACTGGCGGGTTGCGGTTGGGGATTCAGGGCCAGTCCACACGTGAAGGACCCAGCGTGGAGTTGAGCAAGGCAAGGTACTGGGAGCACTGGAGCTATAGGCTTGGGGTCTTCTGGACTCTCCCCCATCAGTGCTGCTTTACTGTGTCTGTGTACTCCATTTGAAAACTGTCTGGAGCAGACAGTACATATGACCATGTTTTCCTCTCAAAATCTGAGTATTTAAATGTTAAAATCAGCCAAGAAGTCATCAGCCTACTTTTTTAAAAAAATTATACCACTAGCTCTGAATAAGGCAACAGAATTTTGGCTCACAAAGACTATTTAAAGACATGTAAGACTAGACTTGGCTCTGCCCGTTAGTGAGAGGAAAGAATTCATACTTTTTTCCTGTTCAAAGTTATGGAGTTCTCACTTAGCCAGAATAGAATCACTGGTCATCCTGAAAAGTAGCTGAAATTTATTCAGGTGATTTTTCAAAAATATACTCATGTTGTTACTTATGTTGTTATTCTTCATTTTTGAGGTGGAATTTTGTGAAAATGCCGTCTGTCTCTGACACAGAGCCCCTGACCCCATGGCACTTTGACTCTGGTAAATGGTTTACAGAACCGTGCCAGGCCCAATAAGCCCATTCATGCTGCGTGAACATCGTCTTTGCACATCATTCACTTAATAAAAACATACATTTTAAGAATACATTTTCCAAACAGTTCCTTTGCCTCCCAAGGGAAATACATTGAGGCACCCCAGTCACCATAGGATGAAAAGACTTGACAGGAAAGCTCTAGAATGCTTGAAGAGCATGGCCTTTGAAAGAGTCATTGTTATGGAATCTCCCTTTGAAAGAGGCCACTTCATCTTGCTCCTAAACATCTATGAGACAGACACGGCATTTTTTGAAAAGAAGTACTGGGTAATGTGGGAAAACAAAGGTATGTAGGTAATCCTGTGTGGGTAGTGTGTAATTTGAAGAATGATAGTTCCATTTTTATGGTTACCATAACAATCATACAGTTGTGCAAAAAATGTGTATGGCTTTTATAGAAGGGAGCTGGCACCATTGTGATAATTCTTCTCATATTGGAACAACTGTTTTGAGATCTGAAAAATAGGGGTGGCTTAACCCTTCCCCAGTTAGCTCAGCACGTTCCCTGAGAAGGCTTTTGGCACTCCAGGGCTGATGAAATGCAATCAACACTTGTATTTGCAGTTCAGCCTGATAAATGGACTGGGAGTTAAGGGTGATGATCCTTCCAGCAGCAGGTTCCGAATTCCTGGCGGTGGTAGTGGCAGTGGTGGTGGGGATATATATATATATATATATATATATATATATATATATATATATAATTTCTCCAAATAGAAATCTAGGAGAACTGTCTAGACATAGCTAATTCCTTGACTCTGTGGCTATTAATGCTATCCACTAGAATTTAAATCTTCAATTCTAGCCTTTGCCCCATTGTGTTTATTCTCAGACAAAGTCACATTAAGATTTGGTTACAACTTCTTTTATTTTTATATATTAGCTAGGTTGCTTCTAGGAATTGTGTGGCAAATTTAAAAGGATACTATATTTATTTTTTAAATTCATTTTAATGAGAAAAAGATAAAATAGCAATGAAACAGTTTCAAAACAAGTTAGTAGGATGGTTATAATAATTAATATAATGCATAACGTTGTCTTCTTAGTAGTTATTCAGAGGACAAGATGCAGACCTGATACCTTGTCTAAACAGTATTAGTACAAACGTTTATTTGCAGTGAACTAAAAGAAAGTAGCTACATATCTATCCTAACTCTCTTGTGTATACACACATAAATATACATATATATGTGTAAAGATATAGATAGATAGATAGATAGATAGATAGATATTTTAAAGTTTCTAATACTAGGAGAAAATATACCATGTCTTATAAGTAGATTGTAAATTAAAGATACAGTATGAATCATAAAACAAAAATTATAATTAAATAGTATTCAGAAAATTAATTAAATATTAATTAAAAATGAAATTAAATATTTCAAAAGGGTATTCTAAAATTCAAATCAAATCATGAATCCAACTTAGAGGCCAGAATGTTGCATGTCATATGTATGAATCTGTAATCAATTCAAAGT
Source organism: Myocastor coypus (assembly GCA_004027025.1). Lineage (NCBI taxonomy): Eukaryota > Metazoa > Chordata > Mammalia > Rodentia > Myocastoridae > Myocastor > Myocastor coypus. The sequence continues at coordinate 128,013 of PVJA010000898.1, read as the reverse complement.
ACTTGCATAGTATTTGAATAGGTTACTATATTCAAAAATATCAACTAAGAAAAAGTTTTCATGGTAGTAAAGAATTACTAAGAATAAAACATAAATACTGGAATGACAAATATATGACCAGAACTTCTAATAGTTTGGGGATAGGATATTACACAAAGTTCTAGTATGTCATGGACATGGACAGTGTCCATGATGCTTACTCGTGGCCAGGTGTCACTTGTGGGATGGAGCTACTGCTATTTCCTTGATATCCACCTTATAGACCCAGGTAGAATCATGACCCATAGGGTGCAGGAGAAGTTCATTTGTAGAATATGCTGATGGAAATATTTTGCTGCTGTATACAAAAGAATAGCTGAACGACTGCTGTTATATATTTCTTTTGCTCCTGTGCTTAAATGTTTGCCCTATTTGGTGGGCTCTTTGCATTCTCCTTCATGGAGTTGTGATCATTTTGATCCCTCTCTAGAATATCTTTTAGTAGTCTGTGTAGGGTTGAGTTTGTCATCATGAAATTCTTTAATTGTTCTTTGTCCTGGAAGTATTTGACTTCTCCATTATACTTGAAAGAGAGTTTTGCAGGGTATATCAGTCTGGGTTGGAATTTGTTTTCTTGCAAGACCTGTAGTACTTTACTCCATGTTCTTCTTGATGGTTTGTGAAGAGAAATGTGCCATTATTTGATGGGTTTTCCTTTAAAAGTGATGTTTTTTTCTCTAGTGGCTTTTAGTATACTGTTCCTGTGCTGAATTTCTCGAGTCTTGATTATTATACATTTGGGTGTGGTTTTAATTGGGTTGATGTTATTTGGAGTTCTGTATACTTCAGTTACCTGAATGTCAGATTGTTTCCCCATATTTGGGAAGTTTTCTTTTATTACTTCTGTCCATATTCTGTCATTTGTATTGACTCTTTCCTTCTCATTGATGCCTATTAGTCTTTTTTTAATTAAAAATTTTATTTTAAAGAGTAAAAATAACAGATACAAAGATAGAAGAACAGTAACAAGCAAGAGTACATGTAGTACAGAATTTTAAAAGAACAAAAATTTAACAATGGCTGTATTACATATTTTCATCATCAAATCCATTTAGATTAATAGATATAGGTATGTAAGATTGGTCAAGTAGTTAAACATTAACACTTTTAATGAACCTTAGTTTTTTTCAACTCTTCCAAATGCATTCTGTATTTAAGTCACTTCTCTCAAAAAAAATTTATAGGGGTTGAGAATGTCAAAAATGAATTTGATTCCTGGCCCCCCCATTAATTAATTAATTTATTTATTTATCTATTTATTTTCTTCTTTTGAGTCCTTATACTAAGGAGAGTATAGGATTCTTGCATATGCAGATCTGGTTTATTTCACTTATGAGTATATGTTCAAGATACATCCACTTATATATGAAGTCTTCTAGTTTATCATTCCTTATAGCTGAGTAATATTCCATTTTATGAAGATACCACATGTTTTTCAACCATTCTTCAGATGGTGGGCATTTTGGTTGTTTCCAAGATTTGGATGCCTATTAGTGTTATGTTCATCAGCTTGCAGATATTGAATTATTTTTTCCCTATATCCTAGTTGTTTTTAAGAGACCTTTTCTTATGTTTTCACTAGCTGCAATAGTGTCTTTAAAGTTTGAAAGTCTGTTTTCACTTTCATTGAAATGGTTTTGCCAGCTTGTGATTGAGGTTTTTATTTCTGTATAGCAGTACTTTGAATCTGCTTCATGCATTCTATTACTTTCCTATATTGCTCATTCAAGGATTCCATCATTTTTCTATCCTCTATTTTTTTTAATCAATGTATTCTTTAGAAGCACTTAGTACTTCCTTCATTAGAGTTATTTCTTTTTTAACTTTAGAAATTATTTCTATTCTCTTTTTTATCAGTGTCTTCTTTAGAAGCACTTAGTACTTTCATTATAGTTATCATTTATTTTTTTACTTCATGAATTATTTCTGATCTGATTTCCTCTACAGTTGCAGTTGTTTCTTTACTGCAGATGTTATTATTTCAGAGATTTCAGGTGTATGATTTCCAATTTCTTTTATGCTATTGTTTCCTGCATTTGTTCTGGATGAGCTTGGGGCCTAAGAGCACATTTTGCTCCTTCTTTTTGTCATTTTGATTAGCCCTGCCTTCTTACTTTGGTGTAGAGCTTTGGTAGAGTTCTTGCCTTAGCACCAGATCTGGATCTACCAAATTCAAACTCATCCAGGTGGGTGTGGCTTGGGTCTGGCTGCTGTGCTCCACTTCTTTCTGTTGCAGTCCTTGGAGGTGAACCTGCTCTGCCAGTCTGGCCAGATGCTCTGCTTCTGGGTCAGCTGGGTGAGTCTTGTCTCTAGTGTCACTGCAGGGATTTCTGATGCAGTTTTCCACACTGAGCCTGTCTGATGGATGAAGTTCTACTCACACAATGGGCCTGGTTGCTGGGTCAAATGAGTTTCTGGCGGGCCCCATGTGGTCTCACTCAAATGGTAGTATATTTAGATGAAAATGTATGTACACATATTCTTTTGGCAGCTTTTTTTTTTTTTTCCTTTTTTTGAATAGTCTTTCAAAAAGAAAGTATTTGGGAGTTTACTTTTCTTGAATATACCAAGATAATCCAATTTCAAGAAACTTGATACCAGAACTCTGTGTGTAGATTTTCAGGTTGAGGGCAGAAAGTTGTCAGATTTGGATGTGACACATAAAATGAAGTCACTGTCAGCTTAGCCTTAGAGAAAATTTTTCTTAAGGAAATTTAGGGTAATTTTTACTTCAGCCATAATACTTTCAAAGTGTTTAAATCTGAAGGGAAAGTCTGGAAAGGTGGAAGGGTAAAAGTAATGGAGATCTCAGGTTAAATGGCCAAACACCATTACTGTTGGTAGATTCCTGTCCTGTTGAGTAGAGGCAGAGAAGGGGAGGGTTGTATGGGCAAGCCCCATTTGTGACTACCATAGAGAGCCAGGGCTGACATTCCTGTGACAAGAGAAAAGAGGAACTGATTGGACCATAGTTGGACCCTGCACAGGGCCCTGTAGTCTGATAACCTAACCCAGGGTAAATGATCGTTTTGTGCATAGGCTTGAAGAACTGTGGACTGCTATTATGATTAGTCAGAGAATGTATGAGCCATTGTAAGAGCCTGAGCAGGAAGCGCCATAATGCCTGTCTCTTCAGATTTTTGTCCTTTCTAGACTTGGGGGTCTTAATGAGTGAGTTGCACAAAGTAGATAAAGAAAAAAATTTATGACTAACTTTTACACAGAAAAGCAGGGGAATAGAGGAGTGGTTATTTTAGGTTTTATGGCTAGCTTTGAGGTAAAAGGCATTTTGGTTTCTATGACCTGCATTGGGGAAGAGAAATTCTAGCTTCTATGGTTTGTTTTTGGGCAAAAACAAGAGGGGAGAAGAAAAAAAGGGAAACTTTTGTTTCTGAGGCCTTTATTTGAGATATTATTTTCTAAATCCCAACAGAGTCCTATAGCTCTGTAGTTTTGTGACTGTGGGCAAGTTATTTGATGATCACTGTCAGTCTCAATTTCCTCATCTACAAAGCGAGAGGAAGAATAACCATCATCATAATTCCATTCATTTACAGAGCCATTTTTAGGAAACAGGAAAATATTTCTAATGAGAGCATGATTTTCCGTATATTGAAGACCTGTGCTACATCTGTGCTTTGTGAAGATTTTGTACCTTGTATGGTGCTTTTTATGCTTAAACTCAGTGCTTTATAATGAAGGGCTTAGATATTTTATCCTTCCATGGAATCATTTCCTGGAACCTTATAGCCACGTCATTAAACACTTAGTTTGTACCAGTCTTCTCATATCCTATTTTTTTTCAGAACTTTTGTTTGTTTGTTTGTTTATTTATTTATTTATTTATTTTTATGGCCAGCTCAGCCTGCCCTGAGGGTAGGGCTGGCGCAGCATGTGGTGCCGGGGATCGAACTGCGGTCCCTGAAGCCGCCCAAGCTTTCCTAAGCAGGCGCTTTAGACCACTGAGCCATCCTGCCGGGCCCCTCATACCCTATTTTAAAGCAACCCAAATCTGATCTTTGAGATCTGGATTATAGGAAAACTCTACTACCAGAATAAGAAATAGAGAGGGATTTGGAGGGAGCTTTCAAAAATAAAGCAGAAGACTTTCTGTACCTGGTGGCACTTGGCTTCCCTCCTTGTTCCCTTTTGCAGACAAGGCAGTATTCTACACACCAGCGCTGCCAGAGTGAAATTTTTAGGCAGGAAGAGAAAAAGCCGTCAGAGGCCGAGCTATCTCTATCCTGTGTACAGACTCTCTTGGATGAGTAAGTGGGGCCTTGTGGTAAAGGCTGGCTGCTGCTTCTGCCTGTGCCTCTGTCTCACCCTCCTCACCTCCTTCCCATCTTCCCCTGGTGTCTCCTCATCATGGCCTGCCTGATGAGGCCCTTATGTCCTCAGCACCTGCTGGCTCCTTACTCTGTCCTGTTGTTTTTTTTTTTTCTGCATAGCCCTTTACTTCAGAGCTGTTTGCTCTCTGTCTCTGCCCCCACTAGATGTGCATGGCTGGGAAGCTTTCTTCATAATGAGTCCCAAACTTCTAGTGCAGTAGGTTGCCACCATGTATTTGTTGGATGAAGGAATTCTGGCCTTCTCTGTTTTCTGATATCTTCTTTATGTTGGTGTTGCATGTATTCCTACAACTTGGATTTGTTCTTGATATAAAAGAAGTCGCTAAGCATGGTGGTGCATGCCTATAATCCTGGCACTTGGGAGGTTGAGGCAAGAGAATTGCTGTAAGTTCAAGACCAGCCTGGTCTACATAGTGAGCTCAAGGCCAGCCTGAGTTATATAGTGAGACTCCATCTCAGAACGGCCAAAAAAAAGTGAAATTTTATGAAAAGAGCTACAGTTACATCCAGTTATAAACCATTTAAAAAAGAAAGGGATAGGTGTATTTCCCAGGAAAAGTAATATGTGAAGCACTTTGTACTATGAGAGAGTTAGCTTTTTTTGTGTATGCCTACAAAGGACTAAATTATAGTGTTTCTGAGACTCACAATGCAGTTAAACCTGTAAAAGCGCCTCCTAATAGAGCCAGTTAACATTGAATTATGCCTAGTGAGGCTATGAACTCCCCTCCCATACCTTCACCCAGCCGTTCAAGGTGCAGATTGATCTGTTTCCCTGGTTTTGGTTTGGTGTGTTTGGGGATAAGATTTGGACTGGAGCAGCCTTGTAGCTCTTAACTATTCTAGGACTGTGGTCTCTGAACTGATGCATACTTAGTGTCAAGTGAAAAAGCAAGATGAAAAGAGAATTTAATGTGTTTGTAAGAAGAAGGAAAAACAAGAAACCTATAGGTCATAAAGGAAAACCTTAAGACAGGAAGGATAAATCAGAATGATGATGGCTTTTTTTTCAAGGGGTAGTGAAGAGCAGGTTAGAGGGATGGAGAAAAACGGACTTCTCAGAGTGTCCTTTTCAAAGTTTAAATATTCAACAGTTGCCTGGCGTGGTGGCGCACGCCTGTAATCCCAGCACTCGGGAGGCTGAGGCAGGAGGATCAGTGTGAGTTCAAGACCAGCCTGGGCTACAAAAGTGAGCTCAAGGCCAGCCTCAACTGCATAGCGAGACCCTGTCTCAAACAAACAAACAAATATTCAACAGTAAAACTAAAAGGAAATAAAATTACTAAAATTAAAATAAACAAATGGGTATATGTTTGTTTAAAGCATCAGCACATAAAGAATCATGTGACTCTTAGTCCTCTAAATACCCTTAGGACGAAATACTCTGTAATGGGAAGTATTCAGGCAAAGTGCTCTCCTAAATCCAGTCCAGCTAAGCTGTCAGAGATTGACCAACCCCATTAGGTCAGTCTGTGTCTGCTCCTGACTTTCCACAAGGAAGTGCTCCCACAAACTAGGACAAGGGACATTGAGGAAGCCAGCTGCCCACTACTTCCAAAGAAGCTACACTTTATCCCCTTAAGAGCTGGGTGGATGTTAACAGACTAGCAAAATGTAGCTACTGCATGTAGTGTGCAAACTGACTTGGTCCTGGATCAAGAGGCAAGTGAAATGTTGAAGTGACTGTGGGATACAGTTGAAGACATTTGTGATGAAGGTTCTTAACCCTCTTGACTGTGGCAACCAGATCGTGGTGCTGCAGAAGAATGCATGCTCATGTGGGCAGGCACAAAGCCTCTTGATCTCCTGTCAGGTGTGAAAAAAAAAAATGAGGAAAGAGGTGGAGGGAGGAAGAGGATAGAGGAAATGCAGTAGTGTGAGTCCCTGATGACTCTTGATGAAGAAGAGTATATTTGTTTTACTATTCTTCCAACCTCCCTAAAAGCTAGATATTTTTCAAAATGGAAATCAAGGGGCAGAGAGTAAATTTGAGCATACCCCAGTGTTTCCTCCTGGCTTCTCTGGCCTGTACCAGGGTCCCAGCTCACAGCCGTTACAGGATGAGGCCAGCTTTCTCCTGGAGCCTTGGCTTCTGCACAAAGCTGTAGAGGTTTGGTGAGGGGCAGATGAACGTAACAGGAGACCATCGTCATTGGCCATGTGTGATATCCATATTGCCACTGTCCTTTGGACAGCAAAAATCTTGATGTCTATCTGCTCTTAGTCTAGAATTTTACTAGAGCTGGAGATGGCCCACTTAGGGATCTGTGGTGAAACATGCCTGGCGAGGCAAAAAGGGGCCAAGCAGAGCAACATGGGTAGTTTCACATGTCACTTCAACACTGAGTGATGGCAGGAACAGAGGTAGGCAGTAGTAAATGGACAAGTTGACTTTCTGGCTTAATAGGCCTTAGTGTTTATTTTGTTCTGAAGTCTACTTGTGTCATATTCCTTAGTATCTATTTGTCATCAAGAGCTGGGGAGAGGGAGAGGGAGAGCGAGAGCGAGAGCAAGAGGGAGAGGGAGAATGTGTGTATGTGAAGTTATCAATAGGTTGGGGTAAAAGGAACCCTTCTCCACTGTGGGTGGAGTGCAGACTGGACACTGTGGAAACCAGTGGGCAGATTCCTCAAAAAAGTAGAATTAGAGGTCCCATTTAACCCAGCTGTTCCCTCTCTGGGTATCTTCCCAGAAGAATTAAAAACATTGTACTTAAAAAAAAAAAATTATAGGGCTGGCAGGATGGCTCAGTGGTCTAAAGCACCTGCTTAGGAAAGCTTAGATGGCCTCAGGGACTGTGGTTTGATCCCCAGCACCACATGCTGTGTCAGCCCTGCCCTCAGGGCAGGCTGAGCCGGCCATTAAAAAAAAGGTAAAAGATATATTAAAATAAAATAAATTATACCTTGGGGCCAGGGAGATAGCTCAGTAGAATAAGGGCTTATCTGGCAAGTGCAGGATCCTAAGTTCAATCCCTGGCATGGGGGGGATGAATATATATATATATATATATATATATATATATATATATATATATATATATGTATATATATACATATTTTATTTATTCAATTTATTTTTTATTTTTATTTTTATTTTTTTTTTGTCTTTTTGAGACAGGGTCGCGCTATGCAGTTGAGGCTGGTCCTGAGCTCACTTTGTAGCCCAGGCTGGTTTCGAACTTGCACCAATCCTCCTGCCTCAGCCTCCCGAGTGCTGGGATTACAGGCGTGAGCCACCACGCCTGGCTACAATTTATTTTCTTAATGTATTTGGTATAGGGTCTCACTATGCAGCTCAGACTCATAGTGATCCTCCTATTTTCACCCTCCCCAGCACTGGGGTTATAAGCATGCACCGCCACCATGCTGGGTCTTAGTGGCCAGCTCATTGCACCTGGGGGCAGGGCTGGCATGGCATGTAGTGCTGGCAGTCAAACCCTGAGCCCTGTGCTTGCCTAAGGAGGCACTTAGTCTGCTGAACTGTCTTGCCAGCCTTACAGCCATGTCTGTTGCAGCGGAATTTGTAGCAGTCTGATCTGGAGACAACCCAAATGCCCATTAACTAAGAATGGATAAAAAAGATGTGGTCTTTTTATATAATGCGATGCTACTCAGCTGTAAATCAAGATAAGCTGGAGACTTTCATAGGTTAATGGTTGTAACTTGAGACCATACTCAAAAGTGAAATAAACCAATTGCACATGTGTAAACATCGTATTGTCTCCCTAGTGTGAGAAGCTTAAGAGTAAGTTCCAAAGTGTACAATGGATGTTTTAAAATGGAAAGAAACTTCAAAAGGAAAGAAAAATTAGGAAGGGGTAAAAAGGGAAAGAAGTGAGGGAAAAACAAATATATATGTGTATACATATTATTTATATTATATGTAAATTATATATATATACATATATATGTATATATGTATATATAACTTATTCCTGCTAATTCTTTTCAGTTCATTGAAAAAAAAAGGTTTGTGCTAATATTATTTGGGCAATTAAATGCCAATATCTTATACTCTGAATAAAGGTAACTACACAATGTGTTAACCATTGTTACCCTGTTATCTTGTTTTGAATTTTTTTCTTTAAAATAATTTTTTAAAAAACAGATATTAACAGCTGCCATTACGAGCAGTGCAGGGAGATCAGCCTCGGTGTGAGTGATGAGTGCAGTCTGCACTGCCAGCATCTGATGTGCTGGACGCCCCCGCAGCCCTGGTCAGGCTCTTAGAGACAGTGCCATGGAGGAGTTCTCTGGCTCTTGGGCTGTTTATTCCTGCTTTGCTTTGTACAGTTTGCTTGTTTCTCTATACTCTGTGATACCATTTAATCTGAGAAAGTGCTGCAGTAAAAATTTTATTCTTTCCCCTCTTAGTTATTTCTTAGAATTTTTTTCCCATTCCTTTTTACCCACTCACCACCAGTGACCCAGATCCCACCAGAACTGCTTGCTAGCAAGGAGACAAACCCAGAGTCATGGACAGAGGAGGGCCTCTATAAATTTTGTTAATCTGGAAGTGGTCCCCAAACCGCAGTTTATAAAACACCATTTTATGAGAAAAGAAGATGGGATGAAGACAGAAAAGGACACCCTTGGAAACAATAACACTGTGGTGTGACCACAGGATTAGATGCCAGGAGTCATGAGTTCTAATCCTAAATGGATTTCCCAAGGCACAGTGGCAGAGCTGAATGGAAAAGTGCAAGAGAAAGCCCTCTGCTACTCTTTCATTCATCTCCCCAGCAGCGCTTCACATATGGACCTTCAGTGTGCCAGCCGCTGTAAGTGACCAGGAGCACATAGGGACAACGGCCTGTTCCCTGGGGAGAGCTGGGTCATAAGGATGGGCAGGGCAAGCAGGAAGAGGGGACTTGTAGTCTGTGAGCTGGGAGGGGTCCCTTGGAAAAGACTACACTACAGCCAGGTCTTTAAGAAAAAACTAGGTGGGCCTTTGACCTTGGAGATGAGTAGGGAACATTCCCCAGTCCAGACATTGAGCTGGCAATGTTTCAGAACTCAGAGGACATGGAGAAAAGGTTAGCAGCAGGCAGGGCACACACGCAGAGCGTGGTCTCACCAGGGCTAAGCTTGATTTCTCTTATGTTAATTAAGGAGGCAATGAAGATTGGACCTTTCGCATGCTCTAAGATGGTTAATCAGGCAGTAGTCCTAAACAGAGGCCAGTCCCCGTGCTGTGGCCCAAAACCATAGAGGCAAGCCCTGACAAAGGATGAGCAAATGCCTCTCTGAAGAAGGCAGCTGCTTCCAGCTCCCAAGAGGTGGAGATGTGGCTACTTGAGGGGGTGGGGAGGCAGGCTCAGAGGAAGGGTGCAGGAGTGAGGAGCAGGAATTCTTTCTATGCTTTTGTTACTCTCTAGGGCTGCTGGCCAGGTCTGAGGGATTTTAAGAGGCTTTTCTTTATTCTTCATGGGTCCTTTTCCTGCATAAAGTACATGATCTGAAAAGTTTGCTGTTGCTTTGAAAAGTTGTGCTAAGCCCTTCAGTCACGTGCCCTCAGGACCTTGGTTACATAACGCTGCTCTAGATTGGAATTCTGCAACCTCATGAGCTAGAGTGCTGTCCTCTCCTTTCCCTACCTGGCACTTTGTTTTCTGTTGGTCCAGGTTAGCTTCTTTCTAACCATTGTTGCGGAACTCCTTCAATATTTGGTCTCACAGGTTATAAATGTTGGCAGGCCAGGCTGCTCCCTGCAGGTTATGAGCCCAGAGCCTTCCAGAAAAGGATCCAGCGACATCCCAAGCATGGCAGCGCGTGCAATAGCCAACCTAACAGTGCCACCCGGCCCCCAGCCCAGCCTCTGGCCCCAGACCAGGAGGAGGCCTCCTACTCCACAGCGTGTGATGACAGTAGGTTACACTGCTGGCTCTCAACACTAAGGCCTGGGGCCTGTCAGGGTCACTCACCACCACGTCCTCAACTCTCCCTGCCTACCTCCGGTGCAGAGCTTTCAGAGCTGCAGCTGCCGTGGAGCCTTGTTGGGAGCCCTCTGGCTTTCACACCTCCAAACTGGTTCTCTGAGGCTATCTGGCCTGCTTGCCCCAGTGCCCCTCCATACTTGATTCTAAGACACTATAATTCCTCAGTGTGCATGTGTATTTGTTTATAGTCTGTATTTTGTTTTCCAGAAATGACTTCAGATGGCTAATTAAATATTCAGTCCAATGTAGTGACTTTCTTAAAATTAGGAAATGGGGCAAACGGCATCTTTGAGTAAGAAAACTAGATATAGCCAGAATAAAAGTTCACAAAGTTCAAACTGCAAATAAAGTCTTCTCAATGAAATTTACAAAAATGCTTTCTTCTGAGTTTCTTAGCCCCCAAGGCATAGAGAGCAACTTAATCAGAAATAAAATTCCAGCATTGGTGAGATGTAGCCCAGCAGCTCAAGAGAAGGCTATTTCTTGCACTGTATACCCCCCACCACACACACACCCTATTTGCGCTGGGAGAAGAGTGTCACATGGCCACACGGGCTCCTGCTGTCATCTGCTTCCTGCAGTGACAACACAGCCATGTGGGGGCTTATTGTGATGTCTGCTGAGGATAGGCTTGGGGGCCAAAGCTGCTTGCAGGCCAAGGCCTGCTAAGGCCATGCAGGGTTGCCAGAACAGGTCTTGGCTTTTCAGGCCTACGTAGCAGCCTCACTCTGGGGAGATGCTCTGTGAAGGGCGAGTGGGCCTGGCAGGAGCTGTTAGTGGCAGCTTATGTGGAAAGGCTGTGAGGAGTCCTGTCATTAGGGAGCCAGCCAGCATTTGCCACACTTATTTAGCTAAACAGACATTGTTAACTAGGCATGGTGATACATGCCTGTAATCCTAGCTCTCAGAAGGCTGACACAGGAGGACGATCTGTGTGAGTTCAAGACCAGCCTAGGCTACATATTGAGATCTTGTCTCAAAAAAAAAAAAAAAAAAAAGACCCCTCCCTCAATTGAAACACTTAGCACATTAGGAAACCCTGATCTAATATGGGGCAGCAAGCTTTACATTACTGGCCACATATTTAATCTCTGGTGCTGAGGGTTGGACCCAGAGCTTAGATTGTACGTTTTTTTTTTTTTTTTTCCAGTACTGGGGATTGAACTCAGGACCTTGCACTTGCCAGGCAAGGGCTTATTCTACTGAGCTCTCTCCCCAGCCTGCTTTGACTGTACTTACTGCATGCTCTTGCACTGAGTTATCTCCTGACCCCTCGTAGAACATGGTTTGGGCACACTGTCCCTGTCATCGCTAGCCGCTTTGTCATTGTATCAGAAAGGCATGGTTAGGTTCTAGTCAAGCAGTATTTATGGACAGTGAAACTTGAATTTTGTACAATTTTGTGTAGCATGAAATAGTTTTGATGTTTTTTTCAGCCGTTAAGCAAATGCAAAAGCTGGCCTGAGGCTACAAGCCATCCTAAGTCAGATGGTAGACAGACCTGGCATGTGAGCTGGTTTGCCAGCCGTCTGTAAGAACCTATTTACTCAGCAGGCAAGCCCTCCTGGGCACAGCACATCAGATTCAGATTGTCAGGCTTCAGTATTGCTGGCTGAAGAGCACATGCCACGAACAGATCAGTACAGAGCTGCTGGTCCTCTCAAGGAACCCTAGGACCTCACAGATGGTTGGGTTGTCATAGGCTGGGAGTGTCCCCGTGGGTGTTATCATTGTTAATTTGTTCAGTCATACATGTCATTCACTCACTGTACACATAGGAGTACTCAAAGGCACCTATGTGTTAACCCTGTACACTAGTCAATGAAACCGCTTCTGCCCTAGTAGGCTCACCATGTTCATGTTAGTTTTACCTTGGAGAAACATTCTTCAGCTTCAGATGATGTTCTTGTGGTAAAAGGAGGACCTGAACCTTCCTGCTGGCCCATCAGATGCTGGGTTCAGTTCCCTAAGTATCTGTGGCATACTTGGGGGAGTGTGAACCGTCTGTCCAAGTTGTGTGGGGTGTACAGAGAGGAGCAAAGAACACCCAAGTCCTTCTTCACTTGTGACCCAGGTTCAAGGTTTCCAGCACGCCAGAGCCCAGTGCTGAGGATTTCACCTGCTGGGCTTTTCCCCTTGTCTCCGTGTACTTGTACAAGTAGCCTCTGTTCTAGGAGAGGGGGTGTAGCCTGGGAGCTCGTGTTCCAGGGCCTTTGCTGTTTCTCCCTCTGGCATTCTTGCTTACATCCTCTTTCTCAGTGGAACAGAGATTACTGCTGGATGTCCGGAGACTCCAGCCTTTGTGTTCCCCATATTGTGCATGACTCTTTTGCTAGGTGTGGTGATATGCACCCCTAATCACAGCACTCAGGAGGCTGAGGCAGGAGGATTGCTATGACCGCATGCAGTTTTCTCACTCAGTTTACAGAGAAGGGCAGGCATGCAACCTGGTCTCACACAACCTCATGTCCTGTCCCCCGTTGTCACCTTCATAGAGGACATCACCACGCTCTTCTCTCTGCTCACAGAATGTGCACCCAGTCACCTTGCTTTAATGCTACTTTGTGCAACACACGTGTTGCTGTCAGCATACCTACACTACCTCTTCCTTCTCTCCTAGGAAAGACTGCGTCTTCACCATTGACCCATCCACTGCCCGGGACCTCGACGATGCCCTCTCCTGCAGGCCACTTGCTGATGGTAGGTGCACCTTTCCTGCCATGCTGGGGTGAGCAGTCTGTACACTCCTAGGAAGCATGCTATGTGGGGTTGGGTGTATCTGGTTCCTCAGCTTGCCGAGGTCCCCAAGCCTGCACATCTGTGAGGACTTCAGGTCGTGCTCCTGGGGGGCTTTGGCAAGGGTGGGAATGGGGATAGTCTCACCTTGGCCCCTCTTGGGCTGGGAAAGAGGCCGAGGTGAAGACAGAAGAGTTCCTTCCAGGCCTTGGACCTTTACGTGGCTCCAGTTTGGGTGGAGGGAACAATGGAGGTGCAGGGCCCTGAGGCTTCTGGGTGGCGGGGGGCTAAGGGGTCTCCCTACAAGACAGTTTTGCCCTGGATACCAGGAGGTACTTGTCCAGCTGCTCCACACAGTGCTTAGCCACCCCACACCTGTGCAAGGCAAGGTCTTAGGGTTCTTTAAACATTCTTTTGCAATATTGCTTGCCAGGAAAATACACAGTTGAGGTCCCATGGTCTTTGACAGCTGAAATAGGAGGGAAAGAGGGCAGTAGCTGACTCTCAACGAAAAAGTGCGAGTGCGGTGTGCGCACTTGTAATCCTGAGCCTGAGAGGCTGAGGCAGAAAGATTGCAAGTGTGAGCCCTGCCTGGGCAGCTTAGCGAGACTTTTCTCAAAGCACAAAAGAATAAAGGCTGAGGGTGTAGCTCCGTGAGAAGGCTGTAGGTTCAGTGCCCAGTAGAGGAAAAGCACACAAGGTACAAGAAGAGGAAACCCTTCCATCCCTTCATCATACCCCAGATGTGCTATCCATAGTCTCCAGCTGTTTTTTGCCTTTTTTTTTTAAACATGATGCCCATGGCTCTGGTTGTTCTCAAAAACAGCCTTGGCACTGAGCTCCCACTGATGGTTTGCCTGCAGTGGGTGCCTGGCACTTCCAGTTCTGTCTGCCTCAGCCTCGGTGCCCACTGCAAGGCACTCAGGCTCCAGCCTCCATCTTCCAACTGTGAGGCAGTGACACTTATGAGGGAGGCACAGGGGAGGCTAAGTGCAGCACTGCCTGCGAGTGTGTGCATCTCCGCCTTTAAACTGTGAGCCAGGCTGCTCAGCATAGTAACTTTGAAAAGTACAAGGAAGAAGAAGCACAAGAGAAAACAGAAATTTTAGAGAAGTTACATATTTTTGTAATTCAAAATTAGAGCAACCCATTTATGAAAGCAAATGCCAGCCTTATTTCTTATACACTGAGCCTCCGTGCTGTATCAAAACACAGGCAGGTGCTCTATGTGTGAACACCCACGCAGCCCTAGCCCCAGTGAGCCAAGTGCCCAGGCAGGTGGCCACCTGGGTCCCAGCTTGGTTCTGTGAGTAGGCAGGTGCTACAAACAGCTGCTGCGTCCATGCTTTGATAGCCTGGACCAGGGAGCCGGCATGCGTCCTGCATCCACTCTAAACACATTGGCTTGAGTCTAGGGCACAAGTGTGCCAGCAGAGGTTTCATAGAAGAATGGGTAGAAAATAAGGCAGCACAGGTAAATTGGGGAAACTCACACACCAAGGACTGTTCTTTATTTGTCAGGCAGCAGGAAGCTATGTAAAGTTTGTTTGGCCATTCAGTCGAGTTGGAGAATAATTTAGCAGTGCAAAATGAAAGGAAAGGAGTGGAAGCAGAGGCAGGAGAAAGAGTCAGAGAAACCATGGACTCATCTAGGCCTGGGGACCTGGCCTGGGGTGGCAGGGTTGGGTGGACAGATGTGGGAGAGCCACATCAGAGCAGAGGGAGGGGGCCCCAAGGTGGTGCCAAGGTCTCAAGCTGGAGGGTGGGCGAAGGAGCCCACAGGTTAGAAATCAGGAAGGCTGGGGCCATGCTGGGTTGGGAGGAGTATGTGTGGACAGACTAGGTGTCTGGCAAGGTGTGTCTACTCGAACGCTGCAAGTCTTCTTCCAAGGAGGTAGGAAACAAATAAGCTAAGTAGATACAGTCATACAAACATATTGCAAGGGTACCCTGAGGAAGCGCTAGCCACAGCGCAAGCAGCGATTGTATTCATTCATTTGCTCATTTTTTTTTCTTTTGGTTTTCTGGAGACAGTTTCTTACTGTGTAGCTTGGGCTGGTCTTGAACTCATTTTGTAGTCCTAGCTGGCCTGGAATTCATGGTGGTCCCCCTGCCTCAGCCTCCTGAGTGCTAGGATTGTGCAAGTTGTGCTTTTATTAGGAAGATGGGATTGTAAGTGATCTTTCTCTACTTTCCCAATTTTTATAATATGGTAATAATAGCTTTATAATGAAAAAAAATTTGTAGTAAAAAAATTAGGAGGTTCCAGAAATCACAAGCTTCCCAGTAGCCCATGGAACCAGCTGATCAGACACCTTCCATCTGCTCGGTCTTCCCTTCATTCCCAGGGGCAGCTGACATCCGTTCGCTGGCAAGGCTGTAGCCAAAGGCTGGGGGAGGGAGCCAGTGCAGACTCAGGAAAGGCCCAGGGTGGTTGGTCAAATTTTGTTATGGTGACATTTCTGCAGTTGGCCTTTGTGACAGCAGTTTCTGCCAGGGCCATTTATCCAGGGAGATGAAAAGTGAAAAGTCAATTCTAGATTGGACTAGGCCAAGGTTGGCTAAGCTCAGGTTCTGTTAGTTACCAGTTTGTGTCAGTTCTTGCTTAGAGGAAAAACTGTTCAGTGTTTCAAAAAAGCAGATCATGTTTTCTGGGCACACTTACATCTATAGCCATGTTTCTTTAGAGAAAATATTGTATAAAAGTTTTACTTTGGTCAGTCACATTGAAGTCGCCTGGGCAACTGTTCTGTGATGGATCTGTTCTGCACATCTGGTCCTTGCACCCCCTATCTGTAGAGGCCCTGTGTTTTCCCAGGACTGTGTCCATGCCCCTCAGGTGCAAGGCATAGACCAGTGAGTCCCCGAGACACAGTGACCTCCTGCTATCCAGTCCCTGGTCCTCTGCTGGGGGAATGTGTGGACTGCCCAGGCCATCGTGGAGACAGCTTTGGAAGCGAGTGCTGTGCCATCGTCCTGATTCTTGCTGACTGCACTTGGGAGGAAGGACACTCATGAGCCCCCAGCACTGCAGGGTCTTTTACTTCTGTGCAAGATGCTTAGTAAAAGAGTGGCGTTAGGATGATAGTGAAAATGACAACTGCTGCAACTCAGTGTTTCAGATTGTTCACTCATACCTCACAGCTGACCTCATTGCTGCCTAGTGCAGATGCCAAAGAGGTCACACTGCTCTCTGGTTTCCTCGCCTCTGCAGTGTCCACTTAATAAATACCCAGATTGCCCTTGAACTTTCCATTTGAAAGTCAACCCATTTTGCCTTGAGGCTGGACAACTCTTAGGACCTCCCAGCCTGGAGTGATCTAAAATACTCCTGTCTTCCTGTGATTTTCTACTGTTTGCCCCATTGGTGCCCATCAAGGCACTAAGGTGTTAAGTCTAGTGTTTCATGTGAAACCCTCCCAATACTAGAGAACAGAGAACAATGGCTGTGTATCCTCTGAGCCACATCCTCTCTGCTGACCCGTCCCTCCTTGCCTAGCAGTGTTTAGACCAGGGTAAAGCTACCCATTCTGTTCAAGTGAACAAGCATTATTTTTCCCTGCTCTCAAAGTGGAAGTTGTCAGTCCCAGCCTTTGTTCAGCCTTTAACTGCCTCAGACCCGTAGCAGTCTTACACAAAATTGCCACCCATGTAGTACTGGTCAAGTGACTGACTGAATGAAGTGAATGCTGAACTTTTGGTTATTGGAAAGCAGGGGAGAATGAGAATGTTGAACAATGTTTGGGTTTCTACGCTAGACACTGCTGGAAAGTAATGCCACTCAAGAGGAAACACTGGTTCAGTGGGAAGGACATCAGCTCAGCTAAGGGCATGTCAACTCCGCCTGCCTGAGAGGTGTTGAAGAAGTAACCAGAGGACAAATAGAAGTCAGTCAGTGCTGACTGTGGGGGTTATGAGTCATCATTGCAGGCCTGGGTGAGGTGAGGGAGAAGGCAACCTCTGAGGAGGCTGGGCCAGAGGCTGGAGAGTGAGCAGGCTGTGACCAAAGAGGAAGGAGGGCTGTGAAGGTCAGCTCGGAGCACAGCAGAGCACAGAGGACTGATGCCAGCAACCACCAGCATGGAATGGAGGAGAGCCCTGGCCTCGACCACTGGGACAGAAGAGCAGGTGTGGTGGGCCTGGTGTCGGCAGCACAGAGGGGAGGCCAGGTGGAGGAGGCAGGTAAAGGAACCAAAGCCAGCAAGTGGAAGCCGTGCACGCAGGTTGCACACACAGAACCCAAGAGGCTGTAGAACTAGAGAGGTAGGGAACACATGGCAAAGCAGGCTGTTTTCTTCATGCAAGAGACTGACACATTTGTGTCTTAAAAGATAAGAAATGACAAGAGTGAGTTGAAAACAAAGGAGAGAATTCAGTGGCTTTGCAAGTTGGTAGTGAAGGTAAGGGGTGAATCCAGAACCTAAGTGCAGAGAGGACAGAAAAGTATGAGCCTTTGGGGCCAGGTGACAAACACAGGAGTGGGTCGCCACCATGACCGCGGATGCTTACAGCGTCTGCTTCTCTGTGACAAGGAAGCCAAACTGCTGCTAAGGGGCTGGGGGACAGGGAGGGGACGGAGGGGTGACTGGAACCCCACCAGCCCAGGTGGCGTGCACCCTGCCCAGGTGTCCTGGGCTGGCTGAGTTCTTCCTGGCCTTAGCCTCCTGCATTTGGGCAGAGGCATCTTGGATCTAGCTGGGGGTCTGCTAGAGAGAGCAGGGAGAGCCATGGGACAGGGTCCCTTCTGTCCCCTGCCTTCATAAAGACACTCATCAAAGATGTTTTTGTTTTGTTTTGTTTTTTTCTTGAGACAATTTTACCGTGCAGTTTAGGCTGGCCTTGAACTCAGTTACTCACTTTGTGGCCCATGCTGGCCTCGAACTCACAGCAATCCTCCTGCCTCAGCCTCTTGACTGCTGCGATTATGTGTTCCACCATGCCTGCTCCCACCAAAGCTTTTTAAAAAGCAACCCTGGACTCACACTGGACTCCTTTTCTTCTGGGGACTGTTGCTGTAGCCTTTGAAGTAGTTTCTTCCTTTCTCATTACTGCCTGGTACCATTTCTTCCCCTACTGCACACGCAGAACCAGACGCAAACCCTTGTGCTTAAAAATCTGCCTATACCTACGATCAAGCCTATACTCTTTTAGCAGAGCTATGTCACCAAAGCTTATTAACACTGAGGTCCTGGCTAGACATAGCAGTGCACACCTGTAATCCTAGCCAAGTTCAAGACCAACCTGGGCTACAAAGTTAGCTCAAGGTCAGCCTGAACTGTATAGTGAAACCCCATCTCAAAAAGACATACATACATACATACATACATACATGACTGAGATCCTCATCTCCCTTCCTTGCCTACTCCCTAGTGCCATTAGCTATACATATGTGTGCATGCATGCACATCTGTACATATGCACACACATGCACTCACTCACAGAGCCACTCTGGGGTCCTGTGCATGGCCTAGTTTACTGCCTCCAGGCCTCTACTTGTTCTTTTCCTTCTGCTTGCTGTGCCTTACTTCCTGTCTTCTCTGCATAGCTCCCTGGCTTCCTTTGTTTTTCCACCAGTGTCCTGCCTCTGTGAACCCGCAGGAGCATGGGTCTGTCCTGTTTATTCTTCTAGCTCATTAGGTAGACTACTCCTTCCCCAGCAAAGTCTTTGAGTCTCCTGCCTGACCCACACTGCTTCCCTCAGCAACCAACGCCATGATTGATTGTTTCCTTGGGTCTGTGTCTCACTATGCATTCCAGGCTGGCCTCAAACTCACAATGACCATCCTACCTCGGCCACCTGAGTGCTGGGGCCACAGGCCTGCACTGCCACATGCCATGATTTCATCTTGTCATTTTTCTCCTGTCCATATCCTTTCCATCTCCTAATTGAATAAGTGTTGATTTAATTCCATTATGATCAGAGAATATACGACTGCATTGCTTTTAAGTGCACTAGAGCTTGTTTTGTGGCTCAGAATGGCTTTTTCTTGGACACGTATCCTTGAAAAGGAAGTCTGTTTCTTGTGGAATGCAGCAGCAGTGGCATCACACAGTGGCTGAGTGCTGCTGGCCCAGTCCTGTGTCCTCCCTGGAACCTGTCCATGCTCTGTCCATTCGCTGTGTGAGGTGCAGTGGCCTCCCTTGCTGGGGACTGGATGCCACTGGTAAGCCTGGTACCTCGCACTCACTGCACAGTACCCAAAGCTAGCTCTGCAGTTCCCAGTGTGTACATCTCCCAAAATATATCTTCTTAGAAATCACACTTTCATCACTGTGAAATCCACCTCTTTTGTCTCCAGTGTCTACTTTGAAACTACCACAGCTACTTCATCTTTCGTTTTTAAAAATTAAAATAAAAAAATGGCCAGGGATATTGCTCTGCAGCATAAGCACCTGCCTGGCAAGTGCAAGGTCCTGGGTTCAGTCCCCAGTATGAAAAAATAAAAATCTAAAATGAAAAACACCAACTTTTAAGTGGAGTTGTAGACAAGGTGGGTAAGAATACTGTGTGTACCTGTGAGCCATCCCTCTCACTTTTTATCTGTTTCCTAATATTCAGATTGTATGATTTGTTGGTTTTGCTTTTGTAGAACTGGGAGTTGCACCCAGAATCTCATACATGCTGGCAAAGTGACCTACCATTGAGTGGTACTACGCTCTTCTTTACTGTTGAGACAGGGTCTTGCTAAGTTGCCTAGACTGGCCACAAACTTGGGATCCTTCTGCCTCAGCCTCCCAAGTAGCTGGGATTACAGACATATGCTGTCATGCTTGGGTTGAAGTGTGTTCCATGTAGACATCTTTATCCAGTTTGCTTCTCCCTTGTACTGTGAAATTTTAGGCTTATGTATACTTAATTTAAATTGACCAAAGTCTGTTACCTTACTGCGGCACTTATTATTTCATCTTGTTCTTTTTTCTTTGGAATTGCATGTTTTCCCCTGGCATATTGATCACCAATTTTATCAACTATTTGCACATTAGTTATACTTCTTCATTTTATTTCATTAGTAGCAGCTTATCAGACAAGATTTCCCAACCTTGACAACATTGACATTTTAGGCCTGCCCTGAGGACTGAAGGGTATTCCTTACCCATTCATTCGATGTCACTCAAACTCTGTCCCAGGTGTCAACCATGTCCTCATCTCTTCCAGATGTCCTCCTGGGGGCAGAATGGCCCCCACTGGTGCTGTGCTGCTGTGGGCTCTTGTCCTCAGTGTTCGCCTTTAACTTATCAGGTCCTAGACCTTCGGGTACTAATAAGTCCCATGATGGATAGCACAAGAGCCTCATGTCACGGCTTTCATTTCCTTTCATATTTTGGTGCTGATATCATTGTACATTCACTTTTACCTAAGTTAGGAAGTCTCCAATATACTTTTTATTATTAATGTACCTGGCAAATCCTCATGTACTTGGCAGTTTATCAGTATATTTTTAAATAAACCATAACTTAAAGGGGAAGTTGGAAAATAGTTCAACTTGAATGAGAATGTGACGTTAAAATTTGTGTGATTCTGCTAAAGCAGTACTTAGAGGAGAAAATACAACTTTGGATGTTGATAGAAAGGAGAAAGTTTTTAAAACCCAATCTATACTTCCCCTTTCATCTCCATGTCTAGTGAGCTTAGAGGTCTCCACTGAATCCCAACAGTAAACAGAAAGACAAGCAGGCTGAAAAAATCAGCAGGTCTTGCTGGATCTGTAAGAGAGAGAAATGATTGCCCCATGATTGGAGAGATGGACAAATGAAGGGAGGCCATGTACGGAGCAGGGGTTCTGGAGCAGATCAACAGGCAACCAGGGGTAGGGCCGGAAAAGCCCCAGTGCAATGACCAAGCTCCCAGAGCCTCAGTGAACTTGTCTGTCCACAACTGTGGACATCCTGCACTTTGGTGCATTGTGCCACCAGAGGTGTGGTGACCTGCTACAGTAAATATTGGAGAGGACTCCCTTCCCAGGAAGAGCTTCCACCCTCAAATTGCACACCTTGAAAAATAGCTTCAGAGATAAAGGAGAAATAAAAACTTCCTCAGTCAAATAAAAATGAGGGAATTTGTTGCCAGTGCCTCACCTGCCTTGCAAGAAATATTAAAAAGAAGTTTTATAGAGAAAAGGAAAATGATATAGGTCAAAAACTCAGATCTACATAAATGAAGAGCAGGGAAAAAGGATTAAATAAAAAACTTTTATTTTTTTCTAATTCTTAATTGAACATTAAAAAGCATTTAGAGATCAGCTTCACAACGTTTCAGCATAGTGATAGGTATAAGCCTGTTTGAACATTCACTGTGGGTGTGCACACTGAGCCAAAACATGGGAGACATCTTTAATAACTGTAGTAATAGATACCCTGTTCCCTGCCCCCAAATACATCATGAGAACTCTGGTCTGTGGCTTCCTCTGCTGCACCAGCCGCCTGAAAGATGCCACTATCACGTGCACGGCGCATTTCACCACATCTCAGCCTGCAAAGACTGTCAGCACAAGGTAGAAAGGTGGACTTCCAGGCTGGAAAGGAGGGCCTAGGGGCATAGCAGCTGGGTGAAGTCTTCCCGCAGCATTGGCCACCTTCTCATCTGGTGATTCACCCAATTGCAGAGTGGGATACTGTCTTTTTAAAACTCAGCTCTATGCCAAATATGCAGTTTGTCCTTGTCATTGCTACCTGAACAATACTACACGACACCGCTGTGGCAGTGGCATCATGTTAAATATCATCCGTGATTCAGACATGGTGTGTAATGTATGGGATGGTGTGCACCAGTTATGTACAGACTCCATGCCATTTGTCCTGAAGACTCAAGCACCTGAGCTTTGGTGATGCAGTCCCCTGAGGATGCTGAGGGCTGGCCATGGCCTTCAGTCACTGCAGGCAACCTGGCACATGCTCACTGTCTTGGTACAGATCACTCCTCTTGCCATTTTTCTCACCTTGACCTCAGATAGCTCAGTGGACTAAAGTGCCTGCTTAGGTGGTAGCACAGGGGCCAGAGTTTGATCTTTGGCACCACAACCCATGTTGGCCCCACCCCGGGGCTCCAGGAGATGGTGATTAAGACTGGGCATGGTGGCATACACTTGTAATGCCTTGGAAGGCTGAACACAGGTGGATCATTATGAGTCCAATCTATGTAGTAAGACCCTGTAGACCTTGTACTACATACAAAAAAAACAAAAAAACAAAAAAAAGTTCTCACCTTGACCTGATTTTTCCTCAACTTGCCAGCAATAGATCTTGCAATAGTTTTTACAGTCTTTTGAGCTTTGTGTCTTAGCACACATTTGTCTAAGCCCCTGGGTAGATCTCTGTGTTCTAGCCAGTAGTAGTCAGTCATTCTCCTTGATTCTTCCAGGCTCTGGACCCTGAAAAGCCATTTTTCAAAGGGATGTCTTACTTAAAAATGGAGCACTATGCTGTGAAAGGCAACTCAGACCAAATTAGAGAAGTTTAATTTGTTAGCTGTTGGAAACATATGCCATATAGAGCTTAAAAATAAGATAATGTGCCATTCAACTTAACCAAAAATATGTTTGAGATTTGTCCTATGTATTTAGAAAGGAACCTTGATCACTCTTCAGTAGATTTTGTAAAAGAAAAATTCCACTTCAGGGCAATTTTGCACCTAGGTCCATTTTTGGGTTTTGTGTCTGAATCCTCATGGTGCCCGGTGCTTGGATGCAGCTCCTCCTGCGCCCCCTGCTTGTGCAGTCGTTTTTGAGCCCAGTTTTGAACTGCTGACTTTTTCCTCTTGCAGTCTCTTGTGTGAGAGGGCGTTTCGACCTCAAGCAAATCCCAGGCGACCCAAGTACTTGATTTCAGGCAAACCATATTTTTGTAGCAGGGGCTCCAAACAGGAAGCAAAATGGAAAATTTTGTAGATGCATTTATCACAAAGGAAGTTAGTTTATGTCCTCCCTACTTTCGGGACCCATTGATGAGTGAACAATTCTAACTGCCCTTGACGTATCATCTTTTTTTTACTGGATTGTGCCTTGACTTAAAAGCTCCAAATAATTGGATAGTCATGAGAGGACTCTGGCGTGGAAGTGGGCTCCTGGAATGCTTGCCAGTGTGTTCCTGCTTTGAGGACAGGATCTAAGTGGAAAGATTAAGTAGAGAAATGGCCCCACCCCTCTAAGACTTATTCCTATGTTCCATTCAAATCTTGCGAGCTGGGTTTCTGTGGGGTCTGGGCTTTGGAAATTCTCTTTTTTCATGGATGTCTCAGTGCACCTTGTTAAACCAAATTTGGAATCTGGCCTGTTCATCTGCTTCCAGCTCCACTGATTGGTTCCAGTTTCCTTGCTCATTAAAGCCAAGATAATCTGGCACCAAGGTAAAGCTGGAAGCAGCTGAGAAGCCTCGGTGACCCAGCATATCCACTGCATGGCACAAGGAACAGTGCGGCCCAGGGAGCACGGGGCAGGCCTGGAGGAGCAGGCTTCTTGTCTTGTCTGTACTTCTGCTGCACATGTCTGTGATTTCTCTGAACTTTTTCCTCAGCTATAAAATTGTGGCTTGAACTACACATTTTCTCAAGTGTGTCCCAGCTTGATATTGCCAAGTATATGAAGAGCTAAAAGAGCTAAGATCCTTTTATGCCTGTTGTGGCAAAAACACAACCCAGCATTAACAGTAGCAATAATACTAATGCTTTTCCACAAAAGTAGATAACATAGCAACAAGATGAGAAGAACACAGGCCATATTCCAGAGGAAACGATGGGCTTCTTCATGTCTTCCACTCTCTGGCCTATAAGTTGAGAATAATAATACCTATCTCAGAATTGCTGGCAAGATTAAAGGAGATGATCCCTGGCACTCAGACCGGTGTCTCCCAAACAGGAAATGCTTATGGAAAGCTATTAGCATATGCTAGAAAGATTAAATTGACCTGGAGTTGTAGCAAGGATTATGCTGAAGTGATAAATATGTAATTGCTGTTCAGAAGCCAAGATGGCAACAGGATAGAGGACCTAGAGACAGACCAGCGTAAAGAGTCACTTGGTTTTTAGCAAAAATGTCACAGCAGTGTATTGAGAAAAGGTGGTTTTGCCAGTGAGTGGTACTGAATCACTTGGATGTCCAGATGGGCAAAAGCAGGTTTGGATCCCAACTTTACATCATTCATAAAAATGATCCCATGGAACTCATAGATTTGATGCGAATGGTAAAATAATAAGACTGGGAAGATAGCACAAGAAGAATAATGTTGTGACCTTAGGATGGGAAAAGATTTCATAGGTGGGGCACAAAAAATAAAATAGAATAAAACAAAACAAAAAAGCATGAACTGTTAAGGTAAAGTATATGAATTTTAGATTTTTATTAAAATTTTAGAATTTCTGCTTATGAGAAGGCCCCATTAAGGTTGCTGAAAAGGTAAGCCACGGTGTGGAAGAAGATATTAGTAATGAATGTAGCCAGAAAAGGGTTCCTGGCTGCTGTTTCTCCTTTTTTGTTCTTGCTGTTTTGCTATCTTCCTGTGCCATGAACTGCTGCCCTCTGCCATGTGCCTCTCTGCCTTGGAGGTGGCTGAATATGGACTGGAAACTCCATAAACTGTGAGCCAAATAAACCTTTCTTTCCTTTAAAAAAAAAAAAAAAAAAAGGCTGGGGATATAGCTCAGTGGCATAAGTGCCTGCCTGGGAAGTGCAAGATCCCAAGCTTGTTTAAAAAAAAAATCCTACCAAGAATATATAAACACAAAAACAGGTACCTCATAGGAAGGCAGCAGTCAAAAACATGAAAAAGTATTCAACATCATTATTCTATGGGGAAAGTAGACATTAAAAACACAAAAGACACTACTGTGTTCCCACTAGGGTAATGATCATTTCTAAAGTGGACAAAGTCAAATTCTAGTGGTTATGTGGAGCAGGGAGAGCTCTCATGCACTGCTAGTAGGAGTGTGGGCTGGTGTGGCCACTTTGTGAGCGATCATAGTTCGTGGAGTAGAGCACAGTGAGCCAGCAGCATCAGTTTTAGGTGTGTACTCAATAGAAAGGAGTGAGCACATATGAAAATGTTCATAGCCATATTGTTATAGCAAAAACTAAAAACAATCTAAGTATCTATCAAGAATTAAAATGAATAATGACATATTCCTTTAATTATTATAAAGCAATAATGTGAATCATATTCTAAATGCGACATGCATGAATTGTGAAAGAATCTAGACCACTGCCCCACCAAAAATAATGCATACTACATACCTATAATTCCAGCACTCAGAAGACTGAGGCAGGAGGGCAGCTGGGCAACTTAGTGAAACCCTGTCTCAAAAAGTAAAAAGGACTGGGGCTGTAACTCAGTGATGTAGTTCTCATCCAACATGAGAAAGGCCCTAGATTTGACCTGCAGTGCCAGAACAAAACAGTAACATAAACTATATATAAAGTACAATAAATGCAAAATTGAATTATGATTATAGATTATATATAGGCCAAAGAAGTACTTTGTGGTACTCTTTGGTGGGTGTAAAAAATAGGGAAGAGGCACAAGAACAGCTTCTGGAATTGTGCTTTGTTCTATTTATGTTCTGGTGGTAGTCCCCTGAGAGTATTCACTTTGCACAGATACCCTGAGTTCTGCATGTAAAGTTTGTATGTTATGTGTTTTATGCCTCAATAAAAACCTTATTCTAAAAAAAATGAAGGGATGCATAAAGAGTGGAAACAGCCCAAATGTCTATAAATTGATGAATGAATGGATAAGTGTGATAGAGCTGTGTATTGGAAAGTTACTCATCCACAAAAAGAAATGAAGTACAGTACTGATCTGTGCAGTAACATGATGACCCTCAGAGCAGGCAAGGTCAAAGAAGATGACCTCAGATGTTGTATAATCTCTCCATGTGCTGTCTAGCATAGAGGCAGAAAGCAGATTTGCTTGCCTAGTGCTGGGGTTGTCCTAGTGCTGGAGGAAATAGAGAGGAAACAGAAAATAGATGTGAGGTTTCTTTGGGGGTAGTGAAACTATTCTAAAATTGACTGTGGTGAAGATTGTGCAATTCTGTGGTTTACTAAAAACCATTCAGTTGCATGCTTGCAGTGAATAACTTGCATAGCATGTGACATCGATGTGAATTCAGTGTACATGAGCTATTGTGACACCAAAGGTCAGGCGATCATGACCTGTGCAGTAACCTTAACGAGAGCCCAGTGCTGCATGATCCTGCTGGGGCAGTGAAGACCCTCAGTACTGGAGACAGAGAGATTGCTTCTGAAGTGCTTAACCCTTGTTTAGTGAAAAAGGCAACAGGTGAACCCTCAGGAGGGCCACAAAGACAGGACATCTTTCTCAAAGTATCACATGTGCATTACTGCAGAATACAAAATTGTGCTTACTTTACAACCTTAGTTATTAAGGTTGCTATTAAGAAAAGGAAGTATATAATACATTTATAGAGGGTTTCCATCCAGAAGTACTAAAGTCATAAAAGATTGATGATTAAAGGCTTGGCATTTAGCTACCTAGAAAATTTGGTAATTCAGAATATTTAATGTGAGAGAGTGACCAGTAATTACAAGACTGCATAAGGCTGGGGGTATAGCTCAGCTGCTTAAGCGCCTACCTGGCAAGTGTAAGGTCCTGAGTTTGATGCCCAGTACAGGAAAAAAAAAGTTTATAACAGTTTTTATTTTAACAAATATTTA
The DNA here is from genome assembly GCA_004027025.1 of Myocastor coypus. Taxonomy (NCBI): domain Eukaryota; kingdom Metazoa; phylum Chordata; class Mammalia; order Rodentia; family Myocastoridae; genus Myocastor; species Myocastor coypus. Next base: position 101,281 of record PVJA010000898.1, on the reverse strand, counting down.
TTGTTGTAATATAAGAGTCACTCACAGTCATGTTGGAAATCATGCTGTATTTTACTTATTTGTTTTAAAACATGTGTTCTGGCGAGTGCAAGAGCATATCCTATGACCCCAGCACCTGCGAAGCTGAGGCTGGAGGATCACAAGTTTCAAGCTAACCTGAACCAAGTAAGATGGTCTGAAAACACTAAAAGTATGCTCTGAAAAATACATGTATAATATTTTAAACTTCTTAAAGTTGGGGCCACTTGTAGCCTATATAACAATTAAGAAGGCAGCAAGTATAAGTCCATCAAACATCTTGGTACTAGGGGTGAATCTCCCAAATGATGAATAAAAAGAGGTCCCATAGAAAAGCAGGCTCTGCAATGAGACTTCTCTGCAAGATGTCTGGCCTCCCCATGCCTCAGCTTCTTCACCTGCAGAAAATACCTGCTCCATGGTATTGGAAGGTTAGACATATTAGTGCAAAGCATTCACGGACCAGGGACACAGCCTAGGGGTAGAGCACTTGCCTAGTGTATACAAAGCCCTGAGTTGAGTACCCGGTGGTCACCCCCAGACAGAAAAAATTTACATAATATGCCATTATTGTGGCAGGTCCTTATCATAACATGCATAAATTATAGGTGTAATTTTTATTAACTCTTGTAAGGTCTTGGGGAGTCAGAAATTGCTTCTTTCATCATTCAAAGAAGTTAATGAACGAAATTGAGCAACTAGATTCAAAAAGAACTGATGTGTATGGTGAGAAGATAACAACCCAGAAGGATATTTCAGAATGAGAGAAAAGCATTACAATACTGGTTTGTCGTCATGATACATAAAGCAATAAGCTTTATGTCTCCAAGTTGAGGTGAATATGAATGTTTCAGTTTTCAGTGACAGGAAGGCTGAGATTGAATTAAGCTGTGGGGAGTTGCAGCTGGCATTTAGTGAGTAGGTATTTAAAGATGTGGTGGGGATGTTTTTTTGTTGATGTTTGTTTTGTTTTTGCTTTGAGACAGGGTCTCATTATGCAGTTCAGGCTGGCCTTGAGCTCACTTTGTAGCCCAGGCTGGTCTCAAAATTGCAATAATCTTCTTGCCTCAGCCTCCCGAATGCTGGGATGACTGGCTTGTATTTCTTCGGAATGTTAAAAAATTACGTGTTTCCTTTACATTTGGTGTTTAGAGCCTAGCAATTATGTCCTGTTAATACAGAGACTTTAGGAAAATATGCAAAGGAGTGTGAAAGTAAGCCGAAAGTCTGTTGTCAAACCCAGCTGTGGAGTCCCGCTGGAATCGTCCAGCAGTCCCCACCGTCCCACAGGCATGAGAAAGACTGGGCTGCCCGGCTCACCTGCGCACTCACAGTGTAAGAGTGCTAACGCCACCTCCCGCAGCAGCTGCTGCAGCCAGGAATCCCATCTCTGCTAGGAGGTGGTTGTTTCCCCTTCAGAAGGGATGCCCAGTGCCCGCTTTGCTTTCAGCGCTCACCTCTCTGGGGCTTGCTTGTAAAGTGCTGTAGTTGCCACCAGGCACCAGAAATGGTCAGAGGAGCTGATAGATGGCCCCCCGCCAGGTGCCAGGGCTGCTTTATGGTATATGCTGGAGTCTCAGGAGCTCAGCAGAGGAGTGGGTGTGCACTTTGTTTGTGTGCTTTACTTTTTTTGTTGTTTTTGCTCATTTTTTCTGTAAAGCTTTATTCTAGAGGGGCTCAATCCTTCTTGGCAGCTGCCTGCCTCGTGGTGGCCAGCACGTTGCTCAGCTCCTCGTGCTTCCTCTTGGTGAAGATGTGTGTACCCATGCCTTTGTTGATGAACTTGAGGATGTGTTTGTCCTTAGAGACCTTGAGTAGCTCCATGGTGCACCACTCGTAATGTGTGAAGCCACACACCTCCCAGATCATGTCCCACACAGACTTGATGTGTTTGGTGAGGCGTCCTCAGTGATGGTGGCTGTGCCTCAGTTTGCTCACATTCTTAGTCACCTTGTGGCCCTTGTTGAGGCCCACAGCCATGGGATAGCAGATGGTGATACTTCAATGACTGCTATGGCAGAAGGACCCATATGCTTTACTTTTTGGTCCAAGACTTACCCAAGGAACACATTCATCCCAGAACAGTTACGCTTTTATATAAACCAAAGAAATTCACAGTCCTTTCACCCGAAGAAAACTGTTGTTATCACCTTCACAGATTTCTTTCTAGACATTCTAAGCCAAATTTGCATATTTTATTTTATAGTTTTTAATCTCTATTGCTTTTTTCCAGCCTTTGAAAATTGAGAACAAGTACACACGTGTACAGTGTGCGGGGAGCAGTGCTGCGTCTCCATGCTGCAAAGGTCACCACTGAGGACGTTCTGACTCTATTCTTGTTAAGCTATGGCCTTCTTCTTCTGTCTCTCTTCACTGGTCTTTGTTTGAAACTCATACCTAGTTGTGCTTAACTGGATTTGTCCTTTTTAAAGTATTTTCTTTCCTTGGCTTCTGCTCTTTTCCTCCACCTCTTCCTCCTCCTTCATGACAGAGAATGTCGAACATGTACAAAAACAGATGAAATCATAGTGAAATCCTGTGTTCCCATTCCCAGCCCCTGTAACCCTCAGAGCAAGCCAGGCAGCCCCACTGGCACCCCAGCCCTTGTGGCATCAGCCTGCTGCCTTTGTGGCCACCCCTCAGGGGTGCTTGGCAGCTCCACAGCTTCAGTGTTACGTGGCCTAGGGCACAGAGCTCCATCCCAGGCCTGACTGGCTGACCGGTGCTCTCCTCGCCCATGCCTGCAATGCCTGGAAATTCCCAACACGAAGTGTGCCGGCCTCACATGCTCAGCTTCCCATCCTCCTTCCTGCTAATGAAGGAAGCCATTGCTCAAATCACTTGGAAGGGGAAAAGTGGAATTTACTACCTGGGTGTTCCTCTTCCATTCTGTTCATATAAATTTAAACTGAGATTCCTGAGAATTAGATTGAACATGACAAAAATTGCTGTGTGGGCAGTTTCACTGAGTACTTGCAGATTGATGGAGTGCTTCGCAATAATGAAGGGAAAAGGTTCTCTAAGCACTTTGTTCCAGAAGGTGAGCTCACTCCTTAAGGAGCCTGCAAGGAAAGGTCCTCAGGTCTTCACTGGGTAGCAGAAAAGTGTAAAATACATGTATAGCCCCTTCAAATCCTGACACAGAAGGGTACCCGAGAAGCTGTCCTGCGTTACTCCTTCTCATACACTGAGATGTTGCAGTGCACTCAGGTTTATGTGTCCCAGGATTTTTTTTTTTTTACTTTGATTCCTTCTAAATTTATGAAATATCCTCAAGCCATCACCACGTCATGGTCGTGGAGCACTGCCCTGGCATGCTATCCTGGTGGTCAACTTTAGTGTGAGATTACATAACAAAATACCACACAGAACTGGAAGACGTCAGAGTTTGCGTTGTCCTTCTTACCTAGCAACCTGATCAGTATTTCCACTGAAGGCAGCAGGAATTTGCTTACCCCACACAAAGGAGGAACTTTATTATATGGACACAAGTGATCCAAGCCCAATTGTTTTTTGACTGTTGAGTCTATCTCTAGAAATTGGTGAGGGGCCGGCGAGATAGCTCAGTGGTCTAAAGCACCTGCTTAGGCAAGCTAAGGCAACTGCAGGGACCACAGTTCAATCCCCAGCATCACATGCTGTGCTAGCCCCAACCCCAGGGCAGGCTGAGTCTACCATAACATTAAAAAAAAAGGAAGAAATCAGTGAGACCATCCAAAGCCAGGGCCCTTGTGTCCACTAGATGGGCCCCTCTAGGGCAAGCCCTTGCTGTGGCACTGTTCTAATAGCAGGACAGTCTTTCTCTCAGTGCTCTCCCTTGGGCTACCCTCTCAAAACATTGTTCTTTGTCTAGAGGCTCATTTTGTTAGAAAAGACTGGTCACAGGGTCAAGAGAGTGACCGACACAAGAGCATCATGATCTCACCATAGCCCAGATGGATGCCCATGGAACCCAGCCTCTGTTGTAAGCAGGGACACAGGTGACACTTCCTTCATTAATGGCCTGTCTTTATATATGCACTACTTCATCAAACAATTTGTTATTCATTGTTGGCACCATTCCTAAGAGACTGTGCCCTTCAGGCTTTCAGTATAGTGACCAGAGACTATATCAGTAGGCCCTCATATTGGCCAGCTCTCCCATTGCTGGACACAGCACCTGACCCCACAACTTAAAGGTAGTGAGATTTTGTTTGGGCTAGAGTTACTGGTAACTCAGTCTGTGGTCAGCTGACTCCATGTCTGTGACAGCATGCTGGGAGGATATGGCAGTTGCTCAGTCTGTGGTCGCCATAAAGCAGGGCAAGAGAAGTGGCACTAGAGAAGAAGTGAGGGAGCTGATGTAGTCCCTAAGGAAGTGGGCATCGCTCAGCTCTTAGATGGCTCCTAAGCCAGTTATGCTCCTGCTTGAAGAATCAGGGTGCCTGCAGGAGAATATAACTATGGTGTATTCTGTTAATACTCTGCGGTGGTTTCCATTTCAGTGAAGGTAAAATTTACCTGTGTTGTCCCAACAGCACGGCCTCTCCCGTCACAGGCTTCCTGCTTCCTCTTCTCCCCTGCTCCCTAGCATTCTGTCCTGGGGTCACTCCGAGCCTGCCCTGCCTGGGCCTTCTCTCCAGTGGTAAAGAGCTGCAGGTCTTGGCAGATCCCCTAGCCAGCCCTGCAGGAGACCAGACATACTCCACACCTCACCCCATACCTTTTACATACTGGAGTCCTCGTAGTCCTAGTTGTTTTGACATTTATGTGCCTGCATGTTCTTGCCTTGCTCGAATGCAGGCTCCACAGAGAGAACTTCCTTGTCAGTCTCCCTTACGTGCATGTCCCAGTGCCTAGATAAGTTTCTGACACATGATACAGGATTGATGAGTTCGTTGAATGGCTGAATGAAGGAAAGTGCTTGTTAGGGGCATCGGAGGGCAGTGTACAGGGTTGTGAGGTGACACAAAGCCAAACTATATGGGTGTCACTTGAAGGAGGGATATTTTAGGGACCATGTTCTGGCTTTCTACGTGGAGATAAGCTGGTTCAGGCAGCTCTAAGAGCCAGAATTGGAGTCAAGAAATGGGAATCCCAGGGGGAGCCAGACGTGGTGGCACACACTTGTAATCCCAGCACCGGGAGCTGAGGCAGCAGGGCCACGGTAAGTTCAAGGCCATCCTAAGCTACATTGTGAGTTCAAGGCACGGCTGAACTATATGTAGTGAGACCCTGTCTCAAAAAAACAGAGAGGAAGAAAAGTCTAGGCTGTCACTGTTTTAGGATGGGCAGACTTGCAGGAAAGTCATGATTTCCAAGGCCCCTGCAGGATGTGGGCCCAGGATACACTGTGTGTGTAGGCCTGGGGTGGGGTGCTAGCACCATGTAGTCAGTGAGACCCTGCAGTGCCCCTTCTGCATGAGCCTGCTCTGTATTGCTGCCACTTATTCATTCAGTAAACACCCATCCTTTTTGTGCTCATGGGTAGGGGGCTCCTGACCAACCTGCAATAACCTATTGGGGGCAGAGGATAGAAAGCTGCAGGAACCACAGAAGGGTCCAGAGACAGGCCTGCTAGCGGAGGTTCCTTGGCCTTGTACAGGTGGCCAAGGAGCACTGGGGCAGGGAGGGGAGGGCCTGGCTCAGACAGAACAGCTGAGCCCCAAGCCAGGAGCCACTCCAGGGCCATGACCAGCACTTAGGAGAATGGGCAAGAAGGTTCAAACTGCCCGGCAGGCTGGCGGAGGGGGTTGAGGGGTGGGGGCAGGAAGGCAGCATTCCATTGGGATCACCTCTTTGGGAAGCAGTGACAGAAGACGGGTACAGGGGGAGGAGTGAAGGAAACACAAGCAAGAGGGTTGAAGGCATTTTGTGAAGAACACTGTCTTCACTGTGGAAAGCAGGCTTGAGATGTGCTAGGGAAACCTCAGTGGTCCTGGCAGAGGGTGGGAAGGAGGAAGTGAAGAAGATCAGAGAGAAGCCTGGGAGTTCATGGATAGCTCAGGAGGCTCGAGGTGGACCTGGAGTTTTCAGTTGGGGCAGTAGGGGTGCAACAGTTGGATCACCAGACAGCAGCTCCACTTCTTGGGATGGGACCTCAGGCAGTGAAGTGGTTCTGCCGAGCCTGGCATCATGAGGAAGCAAGTGTTAGGTGCCTGTGGACGGCTCTGAGGCAGCTCCCAGCAGGCATGTAGGCATGGTTTGAGCGAGTGCTACAGAACCCAGAGACCAAAGGCCAGGGGCAATGCCTGCACCCCTGCAATGGGTGGGACAGTCCAGGGAGAGAAGGCAGCAGGCAGGGATCGGAGGCAAGGCCCCTCACCCCCTGCAGGGGGCTGGGGTGGAGTAGTGTGCAGGATGAACACCTAGCCTGAAGAAGGAAGGGGTGGGGTCCAGTCAGAAGTCAGTGGGCTACAGGCGCTGCTCTAGCAGGACTGGATTTAGTGCCACAGGTCATTAGTAACCTCACTTATGCTGGTGTGTGTTTAGCAGCATCCTTGCCCTCCATCTGCATTCAGAGCACTTCCAGGCATCACATGGTCTCGGCTCAGGCTACAGTAATAGCAGCACAACTGGGGGCTTACAAGGACAGCACCTGCTGCTTATGGTTCTGGGGGGCTGGAAAGGTCACAGTGATGGCGGATGTCGTATTGTTTGAGGACAACTTTCCAGTTCATTGCTGGTGTCTTACTGAGCATGCATATAGCAGAAGGGACAGGGAGCTTTCTGTCTCTGTAAGGGCACTAGTCACAATGGTAAGCACTGTACCTTCATGACATAGGCCCACTTCCAAGTGCCATCTTGCTATAGAGATGTCCAGTGTGTTGCAGCATACATCACTGTCATCTGTGAGGAGTGTCCTCTTAGGGTTCAGAAGAGCCTGTGTCACCACTGTCCTGTCTCAGCAGTAGGTGTGGATGAGCTCCAGTGACTCAAGGCTGGAAGGCCCTGCTCTCACTGGTTAGGGAAACTTGCTTTCCCCACTTCTGCCAGGAGTGCTTGCTCCAGGTATTGTCCTTGGGATGGTATAAACAGTCCCTCCATGGGGCCAGGGAGATAGCTCAGTAGAATAAGTGCTTGCCTAGCAAGCACAAGGCCCTGAGTTGAATCCCTGGTACTGAAAAAAAAAAAAAAAAAAAAAAAAGTCCCTCCACTCCCAGTTGGAGGTGTCTGTAAGCTAGGACTTTAGGAAGGAACTGCAGGGCTCTAAGGACTTGCCCTTATTAAAGAGAATTGGAGCTCAGGGCAGAGTAGCTGTTCTGTAAGGAGGCTTTGCTATCAGTGGTGAAGGACATTGACAGTGGCAACCAGAAGAGCCTTCAGGGCCTGGGTGTGGCTGGGAATGAGGCTTAAAAAAGACTTCTGAACCGAAAGCTAAGAACACGGCTTCCACTGACTCGTGAGAAAGGGGAGAGGTGATTTGGCCCCCAGAGATTAAGATCTAGACATCTGGTACTACAAGTGACCATGGGGTACATGGGGAGCTGAGCTTCTTTCCAGCTGGGCTTGAATCTGGGCCTCATCACTCCTGGGTAGCACCCTTGGGATGCTCGAGACAAGATGCTCTTGGGGCGCCTCGGAACTCCTCCAAGCTTTGGGATCATGCGTGCCATGTAGTTTGCGTAGCTGCCGTCAGAGTTTGTGCGCAGAGCCCATGGAGCAGAGGAAACATTTTAAAAGGGCCACATTGCCACCATGCTGATCATTTTTATGATGATCAGCGTGGCCAGAGAGCTGCATGTGCAGTTGTCATGGTTTACGTCACATTCTCACTGCAGTTCACTCAGCTCCTTGCGTATTCCTTACCTTAGTCTGTCATGTCTTGTCCCCAGGTGGACAGATTAGACAATGCTCCTAAGGGAGGAGTCTCTAATCATGTCCCAAGGATCACACTATCTGACTCGTGGAGCAACTGGCCGCAAGACCACGTTGACTTAGCAGCCCTGGGAATGTGTAGGTGGCACTTGCAGGGACAAGGATGGGAAGTGGCCATACTGCCTAGAGGCTGACTTTGAAGGGCTGCTTCCTAAGCCCCGGCTTTGGATTCTTAATATTAGCCTTGGGGTTGAGTGGAGCAGCCTGCTAACCTCTCACACTCATGCACTCACGGGAGCATCTGCGCTCCTCCAAGCCGATGGGCCTGCACGCAGCCCATCTTGAGACTCCCTCTCCTTTTTTCTTCCACTGCTCTTCAAAACTCTTCGGGTCTGAGGTGGAAGGATCACAAGTTGAGCCTAGCCTGGGCAACTTGGTGAGAGATACCCTGTCTTAAAATTTTTTAAAATGTAAAAAGGGCTGAGGGGCCATGGCTCTATGTGAAGGCCCTGGGTTTACTCTCAGATGCCACACACACACACACACACACACACACGATAGATAGATAGATAGATAGACAGACAGACAGACAAACAGACAGACAGATAGAAAAGTCAGCTCATAAGACGTCTCTCAGAACCAGTAAATTTTTATTAAAATATATTTAAAAATACGTTTCTATTCTTTTAACAGAAATTAAAAGGGAATATCTCTTAAACCAATCACGTTGGTCCTTGTTCTGGCAGCATACACTGTGTGGCCTTTGGGAGAAGTGTATTATCCTCTTTCATAGAATAAAAACCTCAGTGCCACAGCCTCAAGAGTTCTGCAAGTTCACATTATGTAAATATGTGTAGTAAAATATTTATTTAGGGTTTCCATAAAAACGCCCAGAGAATAAGAGAATGTCTTTTTGCTGGTTTTAAAGGCTTTGCTGGGAATTTTGAGTGAAATTTAAGCCTCTTGAATATGTTTTGTTTGGCCCTCATCATGTTTTATCTCTGGTAATGAACTCTTTGTCAGTTTGTCAATTTTCACGAAGGACAGAAAGTTCATGTGTAGAAACAATGCAGCATCCAAATCGAAAGTTACAGTTGGTATAATGGTAGAATGATCCCCCTCTTTTCCTTTAGTCAATATTTACCTGTGAGGCCAATATATTAAGATCCCAACTTCAAAAGAAGACACTTTATATTACCTTCTGCAAGTGTTGCCTTTAGATACTTGAAATCTCAGAACTTGAAGTTGAGCATCTGTAATGTCTGGCCCAGTCACTTGGGGTCAAATTCCTCTTTCATCATAGGCGGTTCACTGCTTCTGGTGACCCAGTGACCCGGCTGCATGGGGTCACAGGGAGGTCGTGTCAGGAGGGCCTAGTTCTCCTAGTACTGCAGACAGCCCTTCCTCTGTGAGACGCCGCCCTTGTCTCACCCCATAGCCACTGTCCTGGAGAACTTCAAGGTTCCCTAAGGTGTTACGTTAGCAGGATAAGGCTGGGAATCTGGAAGAATGCCCTGCAGAGGGATCTTTGAGTGTCGGCAGATGGAGATCAGGGAGTCATTCTTTCCCTTGCCTGAACCCCTTATATTAAGTGCCCTGTACTTAAAAATTGAGGAGAGGATACCCCCAAAGAAGCAGTGGCAGGAGGAACGTAATAAAGAGCTTCAAACTGCAGATGAGACCCCTAACACCTTAGGACTGGCCATTTAGGTCACCAGCAGAGTTGGACCCCTCTGAGTCTGCATGGGTACAGTCAGGGTTCTCGTGAGTCAGCATGGAAAGTGGATCCATTGCCTCGGAAGCAGCCAAGCCCACGGGCAGACTAGGCTCAGTGTCAGCTGGATGCTGGGGTTCAAATGAGGTCATCGCGATTCTCCTTTCATTTCTTAGGCCTGTTCTTTCCTGTATCTCTTTGTGTGTGTGGCAAAGATGATCCCAGGAGAGAGAACTCCATCCCTAACATTCCTGTCAGTTCTAAAGAGGGCTCTGAATAAATTGACTTGGATCATGTGGCAATGCCAAACCTGGTCACTGTGGACAGGATGGATCTAGGGGAGCTGCATCAGGTGTGTGCCTCTGTTTAAGCAATGGCAACTCTAGGCGCACAGCGTCCATGCGTCTCTCTGCCATGACATTGTCTTCAAACTGTGTACTTGCTTACTGGTGGACCCTGCTTTGTATTCACTCCATATTGCACATTTTCATATACATAGAAGAACATGTATGTATGTCTGTATACATGTGTATATTTGGTGGATGGTTTTTAGAATATTCAAGCGTAACCTTAGATTTTTAGCCTATTTCCTCCTCACCACTCTTAGGCACAATTTTCCTAGCCAGGTGACTGGCCACTTCTCTGGCAGAACTGGGGAAGAAGGCAGGACTGGCTAGAAGGGAAGTTCTAAAAGGAAAAAAAACGATATGAGTCTTTGCCCAGAGGGAAAAAAGAACAGACCAACAGATCAACTTTTGCTTCCCCTACTCAGGAAGTAGTGAGTACCCACTGCATGCTGAGCACACTTCCAAGCCCTGGCAGTGCTGAGCTCACTGTAGGGGGAAGCAGACACAGGCATGTGAGCCAGTGGAGAGGTGCTGTGATGGCCGGTGGGGGACAGCTCTGGGTCAGGCCATGGCCAGCACCAATAGATATGCAGCCAGGGTATAAGCAGTGCAGGCAGGTGAAGGAGAGGGCAGAAGAGCCTCTTGCTTGAGGTTCTCTTTCAGTTGACCAAGAAAAGGTGAGTGTTGGCAGGCAGCTCAGCACAGGCAAATGTGGGCCAGGCGCATGTCTGAGTTGGGTGAGGTAAGATGTGTTCAGGAGATAAAAAGGTGCTCCCACAGCAGCTGCATGTAGAGAGAGTGAAAAGTGAGACCACGTGTGATGAGGCAGACTGGGGTGCGACCTTGGCTCCCCGGGAGTATGTGTGCACGATGTCAGCACAGTCTGGAGGGCTGGTCAGGGAACAGGGCCAGGCAGGTGATGCAGTGGGTTGGCTAGGGCTATGGCCAATAGGAATGGCCAGAAGGTCGGGCTTTGGGGGCAGGGCCCAGGGCTTAACTTTCTTCTAGAGCCCGTAGAGTGTTTCTTCCACATCCAGAAAGAGTTGTCTAGTTTTATGGATCTACCAATGTTTATTTAAAGACAAGACCTTAGAAATGGGAAGCAGTCTGTCAAGATAGTTAATCCTACTTGTGCACTATATGAACCCTATCATCCTTTGGTATTCAAGGAGGCAAGGGACAGTAGTTGCTTGGGTGATTGCCTGGCAAGCCCAGGAGGGTGGCCCTAGTTGAGGCCTGCAGTGTCCACGAGTAACACGTGTTTGTGGAGAGCACTCCTGGACTAGGAGCACCCTGGCCATCCCAACTAGGCTGATGGTCCTTCTCTGCTTTCACAGGCACCTTTCAAGTGGGCGTCCACATCGCTGACGTGAGCTACTTTGTTCCTGAGGGGTCACAGCTGGATAAGGTGGCTGCTGAAAGAGCTACCAGTGTCTACTTGGTTCAGAAGGTAAACAGCTCTCATTTTTTCTTTAAAAACAGGATTAATTAGTCTCCTTTGAATTTTTTGAGAAGTAGTCTTATCTGGATATCTTTTCTTATGTCTAGTAAGATCACTAAAAAAAAAAAAAAAAAAAAACAGTGTTTACCTTCTGTGGTTGCATGTTCTCCTGAAAGATACTGGGAAGGGAGCTTTGCACCTGAGGCTCTGTAGCTCATAGCAGGTGCTAAGCATCAGAAGAAAGTGAGTGAAACACCTGCTTTCAAAGGACTGTCCCAGACGGGCGTGGTGGCACACGCCTGTAATCCCAGCACTTGGGAGGCTGAGGCAGGAGGATGAGATGTGAGTTCGAGACCAGCCTGGGCTACAAAAGTGAGCTCAAGACCAGCCTGAACTGCATAATGAGACCCTGCCTCAAAAAGAAAAAGAAAAAAAAACAACAACAACAACAACAAAGGACTGTCCCAGAGCACAGTAGGCCCTCACCAGTTTTGGTGCCATTTGATTAGGACCCAGGCACTGTCAGTGGCTGCCTTCACAAGAGAGCTGCAGAACAACTGTAAGGCCTTTAGTAGCCATTTCAAAACCTGTTCTAAATGGTGGGCAATAGCCCTGTCCTGCCCTGCCCACTGGAAGGTTTCCAGTGGAGTCTGTTGGATTAAAAGGCTGAGAAAGACAGACTGGAGGAGCTGGCCTTCACCCCCAAGTCTGAGCTCCAGCACTCCTGCCAACTCATAGTGTACATAGCCCCTTTCTGCCCTTTTGCACAAGGAAGGAGTGAGATAGAATCATATCAAGCACCCATTCCATTCTGTGTGCCTGCACATGCCTACAGGTAACCACAAGAATCCATTCCTCCTTTTTTGCAATGGGTTTGCCACAAGAGCACAGGTGCAGTGAAAACCACCACTAAATCAAAGCCAACATAGGAAAGGAAAAGACTCACATTAATATCGTTGTCATTGGACATGTGGACTCTGGCAAGTCTACCACTACTGGCCGTCTGATCTACAAATGTGGTGGCATTGACAAAAGAACCATTAAAAAAATTGAGGAGGCTGCTGAGGTGGGGAAGGGGTCCTTCAGGTATGCCTGGGTCTTGGAGAAGCTGAGTGTGAGCATGGCATCACCATTGACATCTCCCTGTGAAATTGGAGATCAGCAAGTATTATGCCCCCGGACACAGAGACTTCACCAAAAACATGATTACAGGCACATCTCAGGCTGACTGTGCTGTCCTGATTATTGCTGCTGGTATTGGTGAATTCGAAACTGGTATCTCTAAGAACATGCAGACCTGGGAGCATGCTCTTCTGGTTTATTTTATTTTATTTTTGTCTTTTTGAGACAGGGTCTTGCTATGCAGTTGAGGCTCACTTTTGTAGCCCAGGCTGGTCTTGAACTCTCACCAATCCTCCTGCCTCAGCCTCCCAAGTGCTGGGATTACAGGTGTGAGCCACCATGTCTGGCTCCTTCTAGCTTTTTTTGTTTGTTTGCTTTGTTTTTGGCTCTTCTGTTTTACACACTGGGTATAAAACAAGTAATTGTTGATGTTTAAAAAAATGGATTCCATGGAGCCACCCTATAGCCAGAAGAGGTACGAGGAAACTGTTAAGGAAGTCAGCACCTACGTTAAGAAAATCGGCTACAACCCTAACACCATGCTTTGTGCCAGACTTTGGTTGGAATAGTGACATTGCGCTGGAGCCAAGTGTTAACATGCTTTAGTTGTAAAGATGGCAATGCTAGCAGAAGCACACTGCTTGAAGCTTTGGATTGCATCCTTCTACCCACTCTCCCAACTGACAAGCCTATGCAGCTGCCCCTCCAGGATGTCTACAAAATTGGTGGTATTGGCACTGTCCCTGTGGGCCAAGTAGAGACTGATGTTCTCAAATCCAGCATGGTTGTCACCTTTGCTCCAGTCAGTGTCACAACTGAAGTCAAATCTGTTGAAATGCACCATGAAGCTTTGAGTGAAGCTCTTCCTGGTAACATTGTGGACTCAACATCAGGAACATGTTTGTCAAAGATGTCTGGCATGGCAGTGTTGCCAGCGACAGCAAAAATGACCCATGGATAGAAGCTGCTCAGGTGATTATTCTGAACCATCCCAGCCATATCAGTGCTGGCTATGCCCCTGTACTGGATTGTCACATGGCTCACATTGCTTGCAAGTTGGCTGGGCTGAAAGAAAAGATTGATTGTTAGTCTGATAAGAAGCTGGAAGATGATATGCAAAATTAAAATTATACTGGCCAGACATGGTGGTACACATGAACAATCCCAGCAGTGAGACTGAGGCAGGAAGACTTCAAATGTGAAACCACTCTGGTCAATATACTGGATTCGAGGCCAGCATGGGCTACATAATGAGACCCTATCTTTCTTGAAAAAAGAGAAAAAATATATTGTGTGATTTCATACATATATATGTATGGAAAAATTATGAATGACTATAATAAAAGTTAACAGTTGTTATTACAAAGTTTAAAAAAAGCTGAAAGATGGGCCCAAGTTTTTGAAATGATGATGCTGTCCTGGTTGGCATGGTTCCAGGCGAGCCCATATGTATCAAGAGCTTCTCTGACTACTCACCTCTGGTAGTTTTGCTGTTTGCAATATGAGATGAACAGTTGCTGTGGGTGTCATCAGAGCTGTGGACAAGAAGGCAACTGGAGCTTCAAGGTCACCAAGTCTGCCCAGAAAGCTCAGAAGGCTAAATGAATGTTACTCCTAACACCTGCCACCCCACTCTTAATCAGTGGTGGAAGACTGTTCTCAGAATCTTTTCTCCCAGTTGGCCATTTAAGTTTAATAGTGAAACACTGGTTAATGATAACAATGCATTGTAAAACCTTCAGAAGGAAAGGAGAATGTTTTGTGGACCACTTTTGTGTGTTTGTGTGTGTGACAGTTTTTAAGTTATTAGTTTTTAAAAATACTTTTTAATGCAAACAACTTGACCAAAAATCTGTCACAGAATTTTGAGACACATTAAAACAAGTTTAATGAGAAAAAAAAAATCCATTCCTCTAATAAGTACTCCTGAGTACCCATCTGGATGTGGCAGTCAGTGCTAGGGAAAGAGAGAAATAGAAGACCATGCATGGGTTATTTCTACCTCCTTACCACAGTTCGTGAATTCTTCCAGTTTTTTTTTTTTCCCCTCCTCTGACTTTCTGTTCACCATACTTTTTGACTGTGTCCAGATTTTCACTTCCTGTCTAACTTCTGTGAACTCAGTGGTCCAGCTTTAGATTCCTACTCAGGTTGGCTTGAACCTTCCCTGTTCCCTCCCTTCCTTCCCTGTGCCTAAGATGTGGCTTTTGATGTTTATGCATTGGCTACACTAAAGTGAGAGGTGCGTCCCACTCCCAGGTCACATATATGTGAGACCATCAAGTGCTCTGCCTGCTGCACTGTTCATTCTGGGACTTCAGATGTCATCATCTAGGGCAGGATACTGCTGGACTTGCAGATGTGGCTCTACCAGGCCCAGTCAGCCATAATACCATGTGACCTTTCAGTGCCCAGCCATCTGCTAGCAATAAAAGCCAAGGGTCTACTAAAGAGAAAGACTGTCACCCAAGAGGTTTATCATTTGTTTCTTCAGCCCAGCCTTGTGCCTCCAACATACCTCACTGCATGTGCATGGTCCTGGGTCACTTACAATAGCACTATCTTCATGCCAGCCTGAAGAAGGGAATGTTCTGGAATCTCTAGGTTCCAGTTCTGCAAAGTGATGTCCACAAAGATACCATGCATTCCAGAACAAACAGCCCTCTGGGACAGTGTAGAGGCCCCAGGATTTCTGGTGTTCATCATGCTGCCACGACTTCTCACAGTTCCTACTTGTCCACTCATAATTAACCTCTGGGAGTGGGTGGCTCTTCTGGGCTTTGATTATGTGTGTCCCTTTGGGGGATGAAGATTTTGTTGTCTGTGGCCTAGCAGTTGACAGTGATATTAGTCTCACAGTAAAGGTGACTGTCCAGCACCCTGGGAACTGTCCCAGCTGGGCTTCTTTTCCCCAAGTCAGAGCCACAGCTGTTGTCTGCCATGGCTGCCCTCAGTACACAGAGCCTCCTTTTACCTGCCTCATGGTGGTGCCTTCTGGATCGGTAACCCTAGGCTGTTTGAGCGGTGCTCTAGCACCACCTGCCCCAGAATTGGACAGCCTGTCTCTAGGGTTCAGCTTTACTTACCATTCATACTGAATGATCAGAACCACCACGTGGATAGTCTTGCTGTCTGGGAATTGGAACATTGAGTGCAGGAAGGGCACAGGAGACTAGAACTGTGACACTCTGAGCCAGAAGCTGCATGATCACTAAATTCAAGAAATAGAGTGGGCTACAGGCAGGAGATACCGCTTCTGCACAGTTGTCTTTGAGACCCATCACCATCAAGAATCCCTTGGGAGTACAGAGCAGTGCCCTCAGCTGAGCACAGAGCTCTCTACTGGACTCTGTTGTGTCAAATGAGCCTGTGCCTTGCTGGCCCCCATGGCCTCTGTCAACCTAACTGCAGTGTTTGCATTGCTATGCTTAACCCTCATCCTTTGAGGATGTGGCGTGAGCACCTGCCCCCAAAGCTCTGCGCTCCAGGCTTCCTCCTGCGTGGCCCCACACCATAGCCGCCACATCGCATTGCTGTGTGTGCCACGTCTGCGCTGGAGCCCAGCTCCATTGCACTGCCCTTCAGGTTACATTTGTACTTCAGGGAGACTTCTTCAACTCTTTCTACATTTGCCTCCATCAGACCTTTACATGTAGCCAGATGGAACCTTCTCACCTGGCACTAGAAGAATGACCTTTGGTGTCGTACTCTTGCTACTGACAACGTTACTTGTCCCTAGCTTTCTTCAGTTTTTACTTAATGTCCCCATCCACAGTGACCGTAGCTTTACCTTCCCAGCTTGGGGGAGCCAGTCAGTACCTATGGGACCATGAGTTACATTGTAGGATCCTGGATCTTCAGGCCAGCATGGGACAGTAGTGAGACTACACCATGTGAGCAGAGTCACAGAGGACATCTACAAGGAGGATATGGATGTGACATTCCTCTAGGGTCCCACTGCTGTCTGCTAGTGCAAGAGCTAAAGAACCAGTTCCATAGGTCTCCAGAAATTTCTATAGCCTGCCAGTGTCACCCTCTGCAAGTCCTGCACATCCAGCCTGCTAGCACTTGTCTGCAAAGTCTGAGACCGGAACTGAAAGTGTCTAATTCACGACACCGGGCAGTGCCATAGTTAATTGTGAATTGCTTTACTGGGAAGGGTGAGAAGGAAACCAACTCACTTGAGAGATGTGCAGAACCCACCAACACAGCTAAAACAAGAGAAAATAACATGTATCCGCAGGCAGTAGAATGACAATGGACTCTCAACACTAGGGAAAGGCACATTGATACAACTATTTTTGAAAACTTAAGTATTTTAGAGTTAAACCTGGACATACCTTTGGATCAGCAAAACTTCTAGATATGTACCCAATAAAACACATATTGTGTATATTATGGAAAGAGTGTTCCTTGGCACCTGGTATTTAAAAGATAAAAAAAAAAAAAAAATCTGGAGAAAAGTCAGTGCCTTTCACCTATTTAATGGACAGAGAAAGCATGACCCATTCTCCCAGGCAGAAGCTGCACTGCAGTGAGTATGAACAGTTGACAGCCCCCAGTCAGAAGGGGGAAGGGAACCAGGCACACGCATGCACACTGCCTGATTTTATTGAAATAAGAGCAAAGTCAGGCCAAGCCAGTGTGTAGCACCAGAAGCCAGAGTAGTGGTCACTGTGGAGGAGAGCAGGCCCAGTGGTAGGGACTCCTGGGGAGGCTTGGTGAGCATGCTGACTGTATGAGTGTGCTGCCTGTGCAGCCACACAGAACTTTATTTGAGACTGGTGCATTTTTCTACCTGCATGTATGTTGTAGTTAAATTTCTTTTAGGGTTATCTCCATCACTTTGGCTCTGATACAGAGAAACCACCTCATGGTTTGGGTGCCTCCTTCCTAGCTCAGCACTCCTAAAGACACAGTTCAGATTCTACATGTAGACCCTGCTTCATGGGACCTCAGGTTGCTCCCTCTTACCTGGACATGCTGTTGCTGAGCCCCACCTTCACATGGCCCAGGCCGCTGCAAGAAGGAAGATGAGACTCCAGACCCTTTTTTTATATATAAAGTGATAAGATATGATGGAGAGAGAAACAGAAGCAAACACTAAGTGTTAATCTTTGAAGCAGTCTCTTAAAAAGATTGAGTAAATGTGCAACATTCTCCTTAGGCAGGAAAGGTTAACTCTACTCTTCCGGTTCCAATATTGAACAGTAGTAGACACAGAGGATCTTTAAAGCAGGTGGCATTCTCTTGTGCAGCTGCTACATTCTCCACTTATAACCAGGAATGGAATCGCACTTCACAGTAAGAAAATTAAGCAAGTAAAATTAGGCTAAATAGCTGAGCATATCGCCCTTTCTGCTCTTTATTTGGCTTTTGCAGTTACTGCCATATTCATCGTCGCTTTGGGTCCTGGAGGAGCCTTGTCAGTGGCACGAGGACAGGGCCTGGTGCCTGCTACCTACGCTGCCTCCCACTTGGCAGAGTGCAGACACAGAGCCGCAACCTTGGACAGCAGTAGCCCTGTGTTCTGATGCCTTTGAACCGCTGCGCTGACCTTTCTTCCTGCTCTTGTTGTTCCTTACAGGACTGTGTCCAGGAACTTTCTGCTGTTTTCACTTTACTTTGCCTATAAAGGTTCTGTTAAAAGCTGGATAAGCTGCTTCTCCCCTTCAGATTCCCTGCTTTCTCCTTTTGGCAAAGTCATTTTCCCAAACTTCACCACTGGGGGTGGGGTGCTGGGAATTCCGGTTGATTTCCCATCTATAGGAAATGTAGCTCTGATTTCTTTTATTTCAGTGCTGACCTGTAAGTGACTGATGGTCAGAATTACAGTCCGAGCTGGGCTTGGGGAATTATCCCGTAGAGCAGGACAATACACAGTGAAACTCGTCTTGGGTCCAAGTCCCATCTCGCTGGCTTTTAAATGAAATTCTTTTTGCTGGTACTCTGGTCACAGTAGTAAGTGTTTGGTAACTCTTATTAACAACTGAGTGTACTCAGGCAGAAAGCTCAACCTAAATCTTATTGGAAAAACATTCCCTTTGACAAAGATGACTATGGTAGGACAGAGGACAACTATCCAAACTGGGGCCTGTCCTTTTGTGAAGGACACAGCATTTACCCACTTAATGTTTCCTCACTGACTTCTCTCAGAGAGAAATACGATGTAATTTTAAGTTTTCAGGGAAATTTTTAAATAAGTGAATTAAGTTTTAAAAGTAAAAGGAAACCTAAACAGTTGAAACCTAAACCTAAATTTTCTGCCTACTGGCCCAACCACTCATGTTATTTTAGGTGTGAAACAGCTCAAATGAAAGTTCGCCCATAAATCTCTATGATATTTTATTGGTACTGCTTTATAATAGAGATCAAAGATTGGGATTGGAAGTCTGTCTCCAAGAAGAGTCCAAGGAGTTTTAAGATGTTCCTTTCTGACACCAGCAGGTTGTCAGAGTGTTGATGTTTTGTTAATGTCAAGCTGTGTAGCAAAGAGTTGATCAAATGCTGAACTCATGGAAGTGTTGATATGAAAAAGAAAACTCTTTAAACAGCACTGTTGGCGGGCAGATGAATTATCTAGCCCCTTTCTGTCCTTTCAATGTATATAAGTAGGGAGCTAGCAGAGCTATTGTGGTGTTGAAACCTTGAGGTTCCAGAGAAGAGAAAACTTCACCTGGCTACAAAGCCACAGCTCTGGGCTATTGGGCACTGAAGGCAGGGGGGTCGGGGTAAGGGGCCATCCCAGGCCAGAGCTGAAAAGGACAGAGGAGTCCCTGGAGTCCCAGTAGTGGCAAGATCTCTGTGGGCTGTGGGTCTCTGGCATGATGTCACTGCTCATCCTTCCTGACTCTCTTGGCTTGGATGATGGATTCTGCCTTTCTGTGGCCCTGTCCATTGGTCACAGGGCTGACCTGGCTAACCTGCTGCTGAACTTGGCCAGCCTGCCACTGTGGCTTTAACAGATGTTTCTGCTCTGTGAGGCTAATGTAAGATTTTATAGTCTTGTTGGTACCCCCACCCAGCTGCCTTGGGCAGTGCTGTATTGATCCAACTGATCAAACTCTTACAGCTCTCCCAGAATGCTTAGAAAGTCAGAGCTTGACATCTGTCCCGAGGCACACTTCAAGCCCTGTGCCTTTTCTGCTGCTGGCTGTGCTTCATTCACTTGGCACAGAGCTAATGCCAGTTGTGTGCCAGGCACCAGGGCTGCAAAGATGAGCAAGATGCTGTAGGCATGTGGGGAAGTCAGAGGATGTGGGTGTGTCTGTACACACTGTTTGTTCTGGGCTGCCTTACAGAAGTGCCTTGGGGCAAAAGCACACAGAAAGGATGCAGAAGTTGGATCAGCCTAAGTGCTAGTGGGAGAAGCAGCTTTTCCAGGACCCAGAGGCTGCACACAGCAGGCCTCTCCAAATTGTGCCTCCTATTAAGAGTACCCAGTTTCCAGATGAAAGTGGGTGAGGAGAGCAGTGCCGGCAGAGGCTAGCAATGGCTTCTTAGGAAGCAGCATATCCTTTGGGTGTGAGTGGCAAGGGGAGCTGAGGGGCAAGGATGCAGAGAGGCCTGGATTCCTAGGCTGAGAAGCACAGACAGTGCCTTGAGATTGGAGGCGAATGCGGCCAGAAACAAGGGTGTCCTCCTACACCAGGGCCTTCCCTGTCATGGCCCCTGAGGTTTTGAGAAGCTTCCCCAACACAGATAGTGAAGTTATTCAGATGATAAGAGTTTACCGACGTGATAGCATCTCAGTGCTTGAGAACTGGGCAATAGATATTTTGAGCCTGGTGCCATATGGATGCCCTGAACAACAGTAGTATTTCATCGTCCCTGCTTACAGTCCTCTCTGAATCCCAGCAATCCCAGTCACAGAACAGGAAGTGGAGGAGTTGGCTCCCCAGTTATCTTTGCCACTGCCTTGGAGACAGACGGAGGCCAGCTTCCCAGCAGCTTCCAGCTACCTGGGTCCCTGGGCTACTAACCATGGAGAGTCTACACTTTACTAGTGCCCTCTTGAGCTCAGGAAGGTGTCCAGCACCTTCCTCACCCACATGACAGGCAGAACTCTAGTTCGAGGATTCACCTCATCAACTACTGGGAAGGGAAAGGCCTGAGTCCTAATGCAGAGGGCATCCCACAGCTTTGTCCTTGGGATGGGTTGAATGGATAAGGCCATGCCGACAGCTGGCAGGTGACAAAGAAGTCAGTGCCCACCTTGGCAACACACAGCCTAGAGTTGGAACTGATATAGGAAAGGTTAGCATGGCCCCTGTGCAAGAGTAGCAGATCCATTTGCAATGCAGCCTATATTTCAAAAGTAAAAACACACAGTGGCCTTTCCAACCACTTAGTCTGCTTTCCATTATTCTAATGAAATACCTGAAGTTAGGCACTTTAAAAGAAGAACGATGCATTTGGTCAGTTTGGCCACAGGAAGGTCCAGACAACATAGTGTCGCCCTAACAAGGATATATGTCTGCCTCCCCTCCTGGCAGCAGAGTGGACCACAGTGACAGGTGGTGAGCTGAGGTCCAGATTGGAAGTCCAAAGGAGGGCACATGAATCTGGTGTTGCCTCTTAAAAGTCTCACAGCACTCAGCACTGCCCTCCTGGAGACCACACTCCCAGTGCATGAACCCTTGTCGCTGCGCTCAACCCTGTGTGCTGCACAGTGGTACTTTTATCCAGAGTAACACTTCCTCCAGAGCTCTGCTGCAGGTTTGGGAGACAATTAGACTGTTTTCTGAGAAACAGCGGAATGTCGGTGTTCAAACCAGTAGAAGATGGAGACACACATTTGAGTGAGAGTGAGGGACCCAGGAACTGATTGGACGTCCTGGGCAAGGGAAGTGGAAGTCACAGGCTCACACCCAGTGCCAGGTGTGTGTAACTGTGTGTGTGTGTGTGGGGGGGTGACCTGGACATGAATGTGGTGTTTTGTTTCTTGAGTGGTTCAAGGGGGAGCTTCTTGGCTGTTGTTTGCTTGCTTATTTAACAGGACAGTGCACTGCCACTAAGAGCAGGAGGGTTATCAACACAGTAGCAAGTCAGAGGAGGAAACTCACCTTTGTCTCTTCCACATGGTATTGGAAGAACCTGTGGATGTCTCAATTAGGTAGAGGAGTGTGGAGCTCTGAGTAGAGGGAGGAAGAAGGTGAGACCTATGGAGGAGTCAGTGATGGTCCATATAGACTGACCTGCTTCTGTGTACGTGCCAGGCGTGGTGATGCACACCTGTAATCCCAGCACTCGGGGATCACCACAAATTCAATGCCAGCCTGGACTACCTAGCAAGAACCTGTCTCAACCTCCCTACCACACACACACACACACAAAAAAAAAAAAAAAAAAAAAAAAAAAAAAAAAAAAAAAAAAAAAAAAAAAAAAAAAAAAAAAAAAAAAAAAAAAAAAAGATGTATACCTGTACTGTATAATTCTTACTGGTATATAGTTATGTGTGCATGGAGGAAAAGATGCCAGACCAAGAACTGGAGCCTTGTGATGCTTATATATTCATATTTTGATTTGGTATTACCTAAGATTTTAATGTGTACTTTCTGCAGCTCAAAAATGCTGCTCTGGAGAGAGAAGAGAATGAGGGCAGAATGTGCAGTGATGGTTAGGACCCTGGGAGGGGTGGTGACTGTCTTAAAACCAGCAACTTGATCTTGCTTAACATTGCTTTATAGGGAACACCAGCCTACCAGGGAGCTCGCTGTGGAGAGCAGGAGGTGGGCACACAGGGCTGCACTGTGGGCTGGAGAAACAGCCATGAGCTAGCCATGAGCCAGCACATGGGACAGTCAGGGAGACATGGCAGAAGCAGTTGGAAAGAAAGCACTAGATGGGAACTTGGAGGACTTGTGTCTGGCCAGTAGTTTTCTCTGAGAAAAGGTGAGGTTTCCTGCTAAGAAGGAGCAGAAGGCAGTGGATGGGAGGTGTCAGCAGAATGGTAACATTTTTGAATCAAATATGAAGGCTGTGGGAAGGAGGTAACACAGCCCAGTGAGAGGCATGCTGGATGCATGGCAGGGGCCGACTGCTCCACAGCGCACCACTGTGCCACTCCGCTGGGCCAGTTCTGTCACCAACAAAGCCAGGACTGCAGAGCTGGCATGAGGGAGGCAGGTGCATGAAAGGCTCCACACTGAGAAGGAAGGCTGATGAGGCTGAGCAGGAGAGAAGGGCAGTGGTCAGGGGCGTGCATGAGCGTGACACTGCTGGTGGCCTAGGGTTCTGTTCCTTGGGACAGTTTTTTCCCCCTGTTGCTTGTGGTACTCTGCACGCAGTGCCCTAGATCTAAGTCCCCCAGGTACCTGGCAGGTCTCATAGAGTGGATGTGATGTCAGGGTCCAGGCACATCTCCCCCACATGGTGGGAGGTGGCTGCCCACCCGCCACCCTCTTCCACAGCTATGCCTGCTGTGTATAGGGCTCTGGGAGAGCACATTCGCATGACCCTGGCAGGACCAGGCCCGATTTATGAGAGGCTGTGAGGTGCCAGACCACAAGTGTGGCCGTAACCTCTTAATCCCTTCTCCTTTGAAAGCGGCCTAACCACCTATTAACAAAACTGTATGGACATAAAGACTGTTTTCTCAGAATTCCATCTGATCTCTGCCTCCAGATCTGCTGAAAAGTGTATTAAAAGGAATGTCTCTTAGAAATTTAATATAATTGCACTATCCAGAAAGTTTCCCTGTTTTGCTTCTTCATGTGCACTTAGGTTCTTTGGCATCAGACCATTGCAGCGTGAGAAGCAAAACAGTTTGGATAACCTGGACAGCCATTGGGTGTGCCGAGAGCTTTAGGAGCAATAGCCAAAACAGTTTACCTTCTTCAAGTTCTGAACTTTTTACATGAAGATGTCTAAAGAGGAATCTAGAAGGTATTTCATAAGATGTTTTATGCAATACAGTAAGCAACAAACAGAAAATACAAGTCATTCTTTTCCTGGAGAGTCAGAGTGCCAGCTGTGTGTCAGGTGGTGAGGGGAGGACAGGATAAAGCCCCATCCTTGATCCCAAGGGCTCTCTGGTCTGGGTGAGGGGAGGGACATCTCAAGAAGAAACCAGGACTTGGTGTGGTCTGTGCTGCGGAGCTGTCTTGGGGTGCAGCCAGGATGGGGTCAGTGGCTGCTGCCGGGAAGTACCCTGTCCCCCTCTGAAGGACAGTGAAGGGACACACATTCACAGCTGTGGGAGTCTGGTCCATGAGCCAAATCCATCAGGATGTGTGGAAGTTTGCTAGATGCAGACATTTAGAAAGGAGTTCTAGAAGACGTACCAACCTACAAGAGCTGCAGCAGTGAGGACCGAGGGAGGTGGATGCCCACTGGCTGGTGGACAGTGTGGAGGTGAAGCTGCACAGAGCGTTGCGCAAGAAGAGTAGGAGCTGGATGCCATGGGCTCTTACTGAGCACACTCACATCCTGCAGACCCAGAGCTGTGCCCCCTTGCCCAAGTCACACAAGGCATGCTGGACACAGGATTTGACTCCAGGTCTCTCGGGTGGCCACCCTGTCCATGGGACTGCTCTCCCCTCAGGGGCTCAGTGATCTTTACACCTTCTCTTGTTTTGGCCAAGCTTTCTTTGCAAATAAAGTCTTAATGCCAAGCACAGATACAGAAAAACAGATCAGATTTCATAAACATAATTAGCACAAATTTACATCACAGTTAAATGTATAGTACAAGATTTTAAAAAGCAGTGTTTTTCCCTTTGTGAGTTCTTTCATTTTGGAATTTTTAGATTTAGAGGAAAGTTTCTAGAGATGGAACAGAGAGGTTCCACACACCCCAAAAGCCCCATTACTAAAACCTTACAATACCACACTATCATTTCAGAACTAAGAAATCTGAGTGGAATTACCATGAGCTCAACCCCATACTTTTTGGATCTCAGTGATTTCTTTCCATTAGTATTTTCTTTCTGCTCTAGGGTTCAGTCCAAGTCCAAGTTGTAATAACTTTCAAACAAACACTTAAATGTGATGTCAGAAGCTATGTTGTGCTATCAGATGTTCAGTTTTATGAGTTTAAGTTACTGCCTGAGGGCTGGGTGTGGTGCTACCCACCTGCAATCACAGCACTTGGGAGGCTGAGGCAGGAGAGTGGATGCAAGTTTGAGATCAGCCTGGGCTACCAAAGTGAGCTTTAGACCAGTCTGAACTGCATAGCGAGACCCTGTCTCAAAAACAACAACAACAACAAAATCCTGCCTGGAAGTTAGAAAAAATATTTACTATTTGTTTTAAAAAGTAGAGATTAAGCCTGGTGTACTACCACTGCAACAAGCATGCTGGGTGTGCAGTGCTCTTCTAATGCAGCCCAGAGAAGAAGGCAGGAATTCACACCCAGCAAACCTGCTTTTTCAGTCTGCCGTGGTCAGTTCAGGCTCCTGTAATAATACCCTGCAGACTTGGAGATGTCACCAAGACACATTCACTTATTTGTAGTTCTGGAACCCAAACTCCAGGTGCAGGTGGCCCTGTGGGTCCCAGCCAGAGTCCTCTTCCACACGCATGTGTAGCTCTGTCCCCTCTCTGCTCTCTTAAGAACCAGCTCGCAGAGATCAGTGTGTTCTCTCCCACTTCTTCCTCTTCAAAGTCACCAGCGCATGGTAGTAGGTCTTACCCTATGACTTTGTGGAACCTTGATTTCCTCTTAAGGACCCTGTCTCCAGATACCATGAAACTAATGGTTAGGCTTCAACATGTGAAGGTGGAGGGTGGGGCGGGCTAGAATTTAGTCCACGGCTTAGTCCAGAGGCAGATAGTATTCAAGAGCTCTGTATGCCAATCATGAAATTGCATGACACTGAAATATCCCCATTTTACATTTGCAGTGTGTTGATTCAGGTGGAGATGTACCCTTTTGTAAAACACCCGACATACCAGAAAATGTTAAGTACTTAGATGACATTTTAATGCACCATTAGACATGTTAAGAAAGAACGTTTATTGTCATCTAAGCTGATCGTGCAAAATCAAGGTCAAGAGAAACACTTCAAAGCTAGCTGACTTGTGAAAATTATTGCCAGAAGCTTACAGGTCCTCATTAGGTTCAACATAGATGTTAGAAGACACTGCATCCTTTAGAATAAAGCTAAACAATTATTATTTTTACTGATATGGACCATGAGTTCTAGAATTTGCTTTCCACAGCAAAGACACTTATTGTACTGAGGCATGGCAGAAGTACAGACACTTCACACTGAGTGAGAAACCACTGGAGTTTGTTTTGGTACTAAAGAAATCAGCTCCATTTACCATAGAGCACGGCAGTCTCGCCTGCTCCTCCCTTCTTGGAGTGGCTGGGGCCCTACACTGCACCGTGGGTAGAGCCACAATGAATGCTAATGCCAAGCAGGGTGGATAGGTTACATATGCTTACCTTAAAAAAAAAATTGGGGAGGAAACAGATTTGAGGTGAGGGGAGAGTGTGAAATACCTTGGAAGGTCCAAATACACTCATTTCACCTTCGGCATGGTAGAAAAAACAGTATTACAATCATCATTTGGAAGTAAATTGAAATAAATGTTTCAGTCCAAGATGGTATACCATTCAGCATGTTTACACAATGTAAAGGTCGGTAAGAGGAAAAACCGTTTAGGTTTCAAAAATTGCAAAATAGACGAGTAGTTGGCTAGTGTTCATCGAAGAGGCCTGGACATATGGACTGTTCTTTCTTGTTGTAATAGTGATGCTTCATTTAAATATTCCTGCTGTTCCAACATGTGGTAAACTCTGATATGTTCACTTACCAAATCAAGTAATGGCTTAATTCTACTCTGCTGAGACTCTGAAGAGTTTACATTCAGCCTTTGGGTTTTTCAACATGTAATTCAGCCATAGTAACTATATTCAAAGCACAAACCATTTGGGAATGCAGAGCTTCAGGGTCCCTTCAACCACCTCTGGGTCTCCACAGGCACTTGGTTTTGGAATCCAGAGGTACTCTGGTCCCTTTGAGTCCACAGTATGGGGTTTTGCATACAGCCACCACACCATCTCCAGACCCACATATTCCTTGGCACAGTGCAAGTGCTATGGATTATTGTACCGCCTTGCTCAGGGAGTAACAAGAAGAAAGCCTGTGCATGCTCAGTGTAGGCACTATTTTATTTTGGTGAGGTTTTCCATCCAAGGTTAGTTAAATCATGTGGCTGTGGAATGGGGGAATCCAAAGGGTTGACTGTAGGTAGCAAAATGTAACTGGCTTTCTTTCTTCCTTTCTTTCTTTCTTTCTTTCTTTCTTTCTTTCTTTCTTTCTTTCTGTTGTTGGCGACACTGGGAATTAATCCAGGGCCTTCACACCAGTCTATATTCCCATCCCCTCCCCTGCATACCTTTTAAAACTTCGCACCCAGGTTCTCACTAAGTTGCCCAAGTTGGGCGCTACCTTGGGATTCTTTCACTTCAGTCTTTTTTTCTCTGTTACTGACTCCTTTCCCATCCCTCATTCCATAGTGCCAGAGGCCCCTATAACAGTGGGAGATGGGGTCTCTCTGGAGTCTTCCAGTAATACAGCCACCCATCACACTGGAAGCTCAGTCAGGTTACCCAGGCTCTGCCCTCTGGCTGTGCCCAAGCCTGGGCCAGCCCCTAGGAGCTGGAGAAAGGTGCTTACAGCTGTCCTCTGTTCACAGGTGGTCCCCATGCTTCCCAGGCTACTGTGCGAGGAGCTGTGCAGCCTCAATCCCATGACTGACAAGCTGACCTTCTCTGTGATCTGGACGCTTACTGCTGAGGGCAAGGTAACAACAGATGGGTTGGTATTTGTCCTCCTATCATGGGCATCTGCTGCATGCCTGGTCCTGGATCATTTGCATAGGGGGCGGCATCCAACCAGGGGCACTCAGAGAGCAATCTGTGTGGACCGCAGGTGGTAGGGTTCCTCAGAGCATCACTGCAGAGAGATGAGTGCTGCCCTGCTGTGCAGGATGACTGCGGGCATAGGGATGAATTTGCAAAGTAGCCCCGTGGAAAGGAAAGAACGATGAGGAGACAAGGGGTCAAGGCCCTGAATGAGAACAGAGGGGAAAGGACTGCCTGTAACCCTCTCTGGACACAGGGGTCAAATGCAGGCACACCAAATGACTATAGCAAAGACTAGTTCCCTTCCCCAAAGAAAACACATGGGCATCCAGAACACAGGAATGATTCTATAGGTAGGCCAGGGGCCTGCTCAGCAGGAGGGTGGCATGCAGTAGCAAGAGAGGACCGTAGCAGTCACAGAGGAACACAGGAAGTGCTTGTGCTATAACATTAAGGAGAAGGAAAAAAATAAATAATTATAAACACAGTAGAGTAGAGCTCTGCTATGAAGAAACATAAACTTGAGTAATTTGCAGGAAAATGGGCGTACCTAGAGAACATGATATTAAAGAAAGAAAGTCAGACACGCAAGCTTAAATATTGCATGGTTTCTTGTATATGAAAAAACCTAAAATAAATAAAAAGTAAAATAAAAAATGATAGAAAGGGGGAAGATAGACCTTCTCAAATGGGAAGTGGACAAAGGGATGGGGGAAGGGATGAAGATAGGAGTTGGAGCCCAGGACTGGGGAAATAGCTCAGCAGAATAAGCGCTTACCAGGCAAGTGCAAGGAACTGAGTTCAGTCCCCAGTTCCACTAAAAAAAAAAAAAAAAAGAAAGAAAGAAAAGAAATTGAGGGGGATTTGTTTGGGGGTGTGTTTCATGCATGTGCCGACTCCCCACAAGTGGTATAAATGTTCTGTACTGTGAATGTGTATGAATAAGAATTAGTCAATAAATTTAAAAAGTTCCAAATAGACAGAGGATTAAATATATATTTACTTTAATTCCCTCCAAAATCTCACTGAAACAACAGTACAGAGATTTTAAAAAAAGAAGAAGAAAAAGATCTGAACCCACAAAGGACAAAGAGTAGGAGAGGAGACAACAGCAACAGCCTTTGGAAGCTGGGCAGCAGGTAGACGAGTGGGACTGACTTAAGGAGCTTGGGAAAGCTAAATCTTGAGCCAGCAATGGAGGAAGCTGAGAAGCAAACACTTCAGAAGCTGACAGCACCAGATCACTGTGCATGGCGGGGAGCAGTGGGTGACAGCTGGTAGGCTGGCCACAGTGCGGGTTGGAAGTTTAGTTCACTAACTTGGCCCACTGTTTAGCAGAGGCCAGCGATTTTTTCTGGGACAGGATAAAGGAAGGGCAGTGTGAATGAAGGCACAAAGCACCTGAAGGCGATACCTTAAAAGGGTAAGAAAGTATCAGCTGCCAAGAGATAGGAGCCCCAGTGTGCTGTCCCCGGCACCACCAGAACCCTAGGAGCCAGGCCTATACATGAGAATCAGGTAAGGGGACAGCTTTCTTGGAGGAACCTAAGTGGTCAGGCATGTGGACTTTTGAGCCTGGGGCCCTGGATCAGCAACCAAGCATGGGAGCTGGGCACTGAAGCTACCCACAGGACCCAGACCCCTCAGGGTTAAGAGCCCACATATGAGAGACAAAAATGAAAAATGAAGTGGGAGGCAAAGGCAAATGAACAGGAAAGAAAGCACTGAGGACCTAACATACCACCAAGGGTCAAAAGAAAGTAACCTTTATATCCCTCAAGAAGTAGGTTTCTTTATTTCGGGGGCGGGGGGTGTTGAGAAAAAGAGTTTCTGTGTCATAAAATCTTTAAAAAATAAACACTTAGAGGGGAAAAAAGTACTCAAATAAATTAAAAATAGGGAAAGAAGGAAAAGAAAGAGAAGATTCAAGACTTCAGTTGGAAGATGAAGTTGAGGAACTGTCCCAGAAAGAGAAAAGATTTTAAAAAAAATTAAAGAATCAGCTAAAGATAGGCAGCATCTGTTCAGTGAGCATTCCTGAGCAGCAAGAGAAAACCGAAGTGTGGAATGGGGGATAAAATAATTCTTGGAAATGCGCCATTTCTGAAGGAAGATGACTTTTGGGAGTGAAAGGACGCACTGCTGGCCAAGTGATAGAGATAGGTCACTTCCAAGACATGCATCGTAGAATTTTAGGACCCTGGAAGGATCTAGGAAAAGGACAAAGGAAGGAGGATCTCAAGGTCGCCACGTAAGAATGTCAAGCTCTTCCAGTACAACACTGGGAAGTGAGACAACAGCGAATGCCACCATGTCCATTAATGAAAGCCCAAGCCTGTGGTGCCCATGCTAAATGTCTGTGCCCAGCTAAGGGTCCACTGACTGCACGAGTAAGGAAGGTCACCTGCAGAGCATAGGCTCACGGCACCAAGGCCCTCATGCATACCCCTCAGGAAGCTGTGAAGGAAGAGGAAAACAAGGAGTCCGTCCATCACCACTGTTCCGGATGGTGGGAAGCTCTGGTGGGTTGGTATATGCAGTGCACAGAGAGACCAAACAGACGTGAGTCCTAGTAGAGGCAGCTGTTGGAAAGAAGAGCGACACGGCATGTTTACCGACCGAGGGTACTGATGAGTGAGTTCTTGTAGCTATAGGGTAACTGTATTAAGGGCAAGGTGACATGGATGTTGTTGGAAAAGGGATATGAGGCAGGGCCAAAACAGATTCTATCACGGCAAGTTTGCAGGTAATGCCTAATGGATATAGAATTAATAAGCAGGTTTTAGAGAAATATGGAAATTAACATCAAAATTACCTGTTAAAAGCAACAACAGCGATTACTACCCTTGGGAAGTGAAAAAGGAGGTAAAAGGACTTTCATAACAAGCTTTTAAAACTGTATATTTTAACCTTTTATTTTTATATTGAAAAAATTTAGATATGTATGAAAATAAACACAATGAATTTACCATCTTCATCTCTCAGATTCAACTTCTATCAAGATTTCTTTCCTTGCTAAAGTAACTTAGAACAAACCAAGACATGTCACCTCACTGATAAATGCTTTAATTCATCGCTAAAGAATCTGGACATTTTCTTACATAACACAATGCCCTTCTCCCTCCTAGCAATAAATATTAATGCCCGGGTGCCAGCTAAAACCCAGGCCACAATAGACTTTTCTGATTGTCTCCAGTTGATTTGCCCAAATTGAAATAAAAGAAAAGCCACACACATGTTTTATTTTCATGGCTCCTATGTATCTGGTAAAAAGTTCTTTTTAAGATTTAAGAGGCAACCATTATCTAAAATACAAGGAAAGAATTATTAATACAGTATGCCAGCAACCATACTCTTGTGGGGGTGGGGACAGCTATACTCTGGTGGGGAAATAATGAATGGAAAAAGACCAGAAGGAAACAGAGCAAGATGCCAACTGTGGTTGCATTCAAGCAGTAAAACTATGAGTAAGTTTTCCTACTTTTTTGTATTTTCTAATGATTTTTGAAAATATGCACAACTTTTATAAATGCTTGTTTTTGCAAACATTTAACTAGAGAGAAAATAAAGCCCATAGAAGGAGGCTAACTTAAATCTATAGAAACCAGTATTAAATCTAAAGTATCCTGCCAGAGTCAGATCCAAGAAGCAGCCACCTGATCTAATGAGTTCCAAAACACAAGTGTCATAAATGCAGCCCTTTGTGGCCCATGGGGATTCTTGGAGAAGTGTCTGGCACCCAAGTCTCTGCTCCCTACAAGGGCTGGAGCACAAGTG
Source organism: Myocastor coypus (assembly GCA_004027025.1). NCBI lineage: Eukaryota > Metazoa > Chordata > Mammalia > Rodentia > Myocastoridae > Myocastor > Myocastor coypus. Next base: position 70,247 of record PVJA010000898.1, on the reverse strand, counting down.
TGAAGGAGTTGCAAGCTCAGGAAGGTTCTGGGATTCATCCAAACCACTCCAGAGAGGAAGTATGTGGGTTTGGACAAGGGACAGGGCATGGGGCAAGGTCCACTGACCGCACTGCTTGTACCATGCTTATCCAAACATGCTGCCCACACAAGGGACCAACCACATGAGAGGGAGACCACTGCTTAGTCCTGGATGTGGTGATGGATCAGTGTCGCCTACCCATAGTCAGGGAGCCCAGCGTGAAAGACCAGATCCCACACTTGAGGTCAAGGGAGGCTTGTTCAAGACACGGCGGAGGAAGACTTGAGCTGGTCAGAGAGCACGAGTATGGAGCAGCTGGAGGGCAAGCAGAAGGCGAGGGGAGCCCCGTGTTGAGAGCTGGGTAAAAGCAGGAAGGTGGAGGTGCAAGGCTGGGCTTGGATGTTGTGGAGACTTCTCTTGGCATGTGGACTTCCACTTGGTTAGAAGGATGCAAGGCAGGGCCAGCAGTATCCTGCCACCTTACTTGTGTCTACTAGTGTCATCTGGAGATGAAGTGGAGTAGGTGTTATGGTTTTCCCTAGGCTGCTGGCACGCCGTAATTTTAGAGCAGGAAGGTACTACTGTAGGGAGGCTGTTGCAGTTGTTTGTTCTTGTTTTATAATACTGGGAATTGAACCCAGGGCCTTTGCACTGAGGTGTATCCCCAGCCCTTTAATTTTTGTTTTGTTTTGTGAGGTAGAGTTTTGCTATGTAGTGCAAGCTGGTCTCAAATCTCATAGTAGTTCTACTGCCTCTACTTCCTGGGATTAGAGGATTATGCCATCATGTCCAGCCTACTTCAATTTTGAAATAGGGTTTCACTAAGTTACCTGACCTGGACTCAAACTTGTCATCCTCCTGGCAGCCTCTCAGAGCACTGATGTTACAGGCGTGTGCCATCACACCAGCCTCCAACTACTTTTTAAATACCTATTTGATTTTTTTCAACACCCACAATGGCTGTGCTCAGACTTTGGGGTTAATAAGTCCTGAGTCTCTGTTCTTAGTATATTTCTCACATCGTAGTGGTGAGAATGTTGTTCTGTGTTCTAGACATTTGTGACTCCCTGCTGGCACAAGGGAAAAGTCATCAAGTTCCAAATTGTATTTCTGCAAGATTCAACTCCAAAACAGCAAATCTGCACCAGCCATGTCAGTCTGTAGCCTCATCAGCTCCTAAACACCTGTGACACTTTGCCTATCTGGCACACAGGAATGTAAGGGGTGCTCACCAAGGGCCAGGTATAGAGAGCCCTTCCTGGTTCTCATCTCAGTCCAGGAAGTTATATTTGTAATCCCATGGATAAATTACTGGAATCCCATCACGTTAATTTCAATCTATCACACCCACGGTGAGAATAAAGACACTAAGGCATGTCTGTATTTTGGGGGAGCCAAGGGGTCCTAAGTCCAGCCATAGTGATGGCTATCCAGAACAAAGGCTCAATCCAAGGCCAAACCCAGATTTTATTCATTCATGAAGAAATGAGTGGCTTGAGGATGAGAGATTGTGAGAATGGCAGGAAGTAGGTGAGTGCTGTGAGCTGGGCTAGGGAGGAGGCCTGAACTCGCCTCTGCAATATGTAGAAAGAAGGATGCGCATACAGTAGTCTCCATTACACGATTAAGATAGCACCATCTAGGGCTGGCCAGAAAACTCAGTGGATTAAAGCACCTGCTTAGGCAAACACAGAGGCCTCAGTTTGATACCTGGCTTGCTTTTGCAGCCCTGTCCCTGGGACACACTAAGAGGCAGTTGAGACTGGGTGTGGTGGCTCAAGCCTATAATCCTAGTTCTTGGGAGGCTGAAAAGAAGGATCACTACAAGTCTGAACTGTATAGTGAGATCCTGCAGACCCTGTACTAAACACACACACACACACCACACACACACACACACACACACACACACACACAAATATAGCATCTAATATTTTGGGGTCTAGTGCTTCAGCTCTGATGTGTCATCTTTCAAGCCCCAGGAAGTCATAGCCTCTGTCTTGAGGCTCAGTCCCAGCCGACACCGTGGAGCATTGGCTCTTCATCTTTTCTCAACCAGCTCACAGCAGGGAGCAGCAGGTGAAGGTTCTGGGGAAATACATGTGCCAGCAAAGGCTACCCTCAGCCTCTTGGCTAGCCCAGTATGTGTTGCTTAAAGCCAGTTGAAGGGATAAGGAAAAGACCTAGTCAGCTCTGTACATGTCACTGCATGGACGTAGGGTCAGGCTCAGCCAAAATGGAGACAACCACTCCTCCTTCAGGGAGAGTCGCCCAGGTGGCCCTCCACAGCGGGGCAGAGGGCCTGCGATGCAAAGTTGCCTCTGCAGACATTCCGGTGCTAGGCTATTACAAGGTGGCATGTAACGATCCAACTGGGCAACTGGTGAAATTCAGGAGTAAAGGTGAGAAGAGTGAGGACAGGGCCTCTAGGTAATGCAGGCTGTCTTCATGCTGCCTGCCTCACGGCGTCCCTGCCGCTGTGGTCCAGTGTTAGTTTGTATGGCTCTGCCAACTTGTGATTGAGATTTTATTTTCATGTATATCTCTTTGAAACTGTTTCATGTGATCTATTTCTTTCCTATATTGCTCCATCAGGGACTCCATCATTTTTCTATTCTCCTCTAATTTTTTATCAGTGTTGTCTTTAGTAGTATTGAAGTCTCTCATTATAGTTATCCTTTCTCTCTCTAATTCAGAGATTATTTCTGTTCTGTTCTCCTCTCTACCTTTCTGTAGTTGTTCCCCTACTTGGGATGCTATTGATTTAGACATGTCTTTGTTAACTTCAGATATTATTTCTGCTCTGATTTCCTCTATACGCTTCTGCAGTCGTTTTTCCACTTCATGTATTTCTTTTTTTACTTCAGACATTATCTCTGATCTCAGTTGCTCTATAAGTTTTTGCACTTGTCTGTCTGCCTCAGATGCTACCGATTCAGAGGTTTAATCTGCATGATTCCCCTTTTCTTCCATGGTAGTGTCTCCTGTATTTGATTTGGGTGGGTTCGGGCCCTGAGATTGCATCTTACTCCTTGTTGTTATCATTTTGTATGGAAGCGACCTCTGCACTTTGGTGACATTATGCTGTTAGCATCTATGGGCATTTGGTCTTGATCCCCCAAATTGGTTCACCTCCAGAAGTGCCTGGCTATGTGTCAGAGATCGGGCTGCTGGCTGCTGTGAAGCCCCGTGGGTCTGGTCTGTGGGTGGAGGTGGAGCTCTGGAATTGAGGAGTCCTGGTAGGCTCGTGGACCAGATGGGTTGGCAGACGAGATGTGTGATGGGTTCAGTACTGGAGCTTGGGCAGGAGGGGTTGGAAAAAAAAAAAAAAGGAAAGGGGGGAGGCGGGCCAAGGGTCCTTACCCAGGCGGCGCACAGGCCTGAGGGGATCAGGACTGGCAGAAGTCAGGCAGGGATCCGAAAAAGATGGAGTGAGGGGCCGAGGGTCCTTACTCGGCGGGCGCGAGGGCCTGAGGGGATCGGGACCCGGTCCAGTGTTAGTTTGGACCTGTGCTGTACTCAGCCCATTTTCATCACTGGCTCCTTTTTTCTTTTTTTTTTAATCTTTTTGAGACTGGGTTTTACTGCGTAGTTCAGGCTGGCCTTGAGCTGACTTTATAGCCCAGGCTGCTCTTGAACTTGCCTCAGCCTCCCAAGTCCTGGGGTTGTGGGTCTGTGTCACTTCACCTAGCTGTAGTCTCATCCTTGATAACTTTGGTCTTTCTCTCACCACCCCCACCCCACGTCCAGTCCTGCAGTAACTATCTCAGTTTTGCCTCCTAGATCTTTCTCAAATCTGCCCTTGCTATTCTCGGAGAGCACTGGCCTAGGACCCAGGCTGCTGTCTCCTACCTGCATGAAGGTGCCTCCAGCCACTGTTCCTGCTGCCCTGTCTCTTCCCCATACTGTGGTCAGAACAGGCCCTCGTGATCTTAAGCTAGATTTTGCCTCTCTTTTGAAACTCTCCAAATTCTCATTCACAGCAAAAGCCATGCAGTCTCCACCATGCACTTGCCCGCATTTGGTCCTTTCTGGCCTCTCTGATAGAGACCTGTGCCCAGGAGCTGCCTGGGGAGCTGACTCCTGCCTTGCAGGAGTGTCTGTTCTCTCAGGAAGAAGCTGGTGCTTCTGGGGGCGCTGCATGCTCTTCTGTGCTGCCACTCCCCACCCCCAAGCCGCTGCAACCTAACTTCCTCTGAGGTCAGGGTTTCTCAACACTGATTTCCGGTAGCCCTGGAGCCTCACTGCCCCCGGTGCTCCAGCATAGCAGCTCTGGACTCTGAGGGGTCTCCGGTCAGCACAGTTGCAGCTGACCTTCCGCTGAGCTTCAAAGTTGCTATCCAGCTCTTCATGTTTGGGTTCCAGCCTTCAACTCACCCTCCCATTCCTCTTCCCTTCAGGACCACCACTCTCCCAGGTGACTTTTTCCTTCCAGAAGCCACAGTGTAGCCAGCTCAGTTTCCCAAGTCTCCCTTTCCACAGCACTATCCTCTTTGGTTTTCCCCACCCTTTCCCCTCTCTCCAGGCAGTAAAAATGCTGCTGCTGCTGCTGCTGCTGCTGCAACCTAAGCTTAAACCCTTTTGATGGCATCGGCACCCACCAGCCTTGCACACTAGAAGCCCCTGGCACCTCCACATCTGCTTTATCAAAGCCTTCACGGGTCAGCAGTGCTACCCTTGCAGCACACCTCCGGTCAGTGCTCCTGTCCTGTGAGCAGCTCTCCAGCCAGTGCAAGTCCTCGCCATCGTACCTGGGGACTAAGGGAGACATTGCTTGTAGCCACTGCTCTGCTTCTCACGGTGTTAGATGCCTTTCTAGGAGCAGAACCTGCTTCCCTTGCCCTGTGTGTGCACTGTCCTCTGAACATATCACAATCATCCCCTTCATGACTGCCACTGTCCCCAGTGCCTCACCCTCTGTGCCTGCACGGGCTTCCTGTGGCCACAAAGGCATTTGTACACCTCTGAGCCTAGGCCTCAAAGTCTGCAGTAGGATTGAGGCCAGGCCATGAAATGGATTATATAACCTGGGGTTCCCTTAGTGGTAAAGAAATAGAGCTCCAGGTGTTATGTTTCATCCTCAAACACTGTAGTGGAAACCTTGCCCAGCCAGCTGTCTCCAGGGTACACAGTTGCTTCAAAGACTGCTTCAGAGACAGAGAAAGAATACCACATATCTGAGCCATGGCAGGGGATGCAGAAGTATTTCACTTTAGGCCTGGGGGGACAACTCTGGGACAAGGGTACTGTGCAACCCTTTTGCCTTAGCCTCCCAGAGTGCTGGGATTATAGTCATGCATCACCATGCCAGGCTCATAATGAAATCTTTCCCAAAAGTAAGACAAAATCTTAGTACTTATAAAATTCATGCAAAGAGATAAGACTTCCTTTTAACCAGCTGTTCTGCTGTATTTTCCTGTTATTATTAGTGGGTTTGACTTTAACCCTGAAGACTAGGCCCTAGCAAATAGCAGAGCAGTTGTCAGTTGTCACACTAGGTGTCTTCAGGTCAGGGCCAGTTGTCAGTTTCTACAAGGCTATCTGCACTGGTCCTGTTTGAATAAAGTCTGGGCTGACGCCATCTCCCTGGCTGTGGCTGGCTGCAGCCTTGCGCTTCCTGGGTCAGAAGGCTTCCTCTACTGCTTCCTGAACTTTCCTTCCTTGCTTTCTCCCTGTCACCTCTAGCTTCTTCTCTAAAGCTGAGCCTTCACCCTTTCTTCAGCTGAGTGTAATCATAGTACTTGGGAGGTTGAGGCAGGTGGGTTGACAGGAAGATACCACAAGCCTGCGTTCAATCCCAGTACCTCAAGGATAGAGGATGGAGGGAGAATGGGAGGGTGGAGCGATGATTCCTTCTGCTGTGCTCTGGGAATGGGGAACCCGTCCAAGACCCTCACCAGCTGTCACAGGACTGCGATGTTTGCTTCCTGACCAAATCCAAGGCTTCCAGGTGCATCTTCACAGCACTCAGAGTTTCCCCTGTGCCTTCCGTGCAGGTCAGGGTAGGAAGGGATCTGGTTGCTGTCCTGAGACCAGCGGATGAGTCCAGAGCAGGCAGCCTCGCAGAGCAGAAAGGTACATGATTTAGTGGGTGAGGATTCTTCTCTGTACAAATAAATCTTTTAGAGAATTCTAGCACATAAATAAGCTTGGGAATTGAGGCAGGTGTGCAGGCACACAACCCTCTGCTGCCCATGCTCCCTCCTGGCTGCCTAGCAGGGGTCCTGGGTTTCCTGTGGAGGCCAAGCACTGTGGCCAGGCGCTCTGCAAGGTGGTCTCTGCCACCACCACTGGAGGCGCTGCCTAGGCAGAGTGCAGTGGAATCAGTCCTGCTCTTGACAACTTCACCATATTATTATTATTATTATTATTATTATTATTATTATTATTATTATTATTATGACTCAGCTTGCCCTGGGAGTTGAGCTGGCACAGTATGTGGTGACAAGGATTGAACCACGGCCCCTGCTGTCACCTAAGCTTGTCTAAGCAAGTGCTTTAGATTGCTGAGCCATCTCACCAGCCCAACTTCATCATATCCTAATGGCTTTGTCTTTAGGAATCCTGGAACTCCCTGGGTCACAGTGGGCCTGGCTCAGGAAGCTCCTGCTATCCCCTCAGCCAGCTTGCAGTCTGCCCACTATTGTAACAGGACCATCTGTCAGAATCAGTTTCCTGTCATCAAAGACCTGCCCTCCCCTTTCTACCCAGGGTTTCATTTTGCTGGTTTTCGGCCCTGGGGATTGAACTCAGGGCCTTCATACTGAACTGCATTACCAGTGTCCCCAAGATAGGGTCTTGCTGACTCCCTCCCCTCCCCCAGGGCCCTGCTCAAACTTGCAGTCCTGCTGCCTCAGCCTCCCAGAGTGCTGAGCTTATAACCCTGAGCCACCATGCCGACCTCACCCAGGTATTTTTCAGGCACTTTCTTCTTAGTCCCTTTGATTTCTCTTACAACCACACTGCCCCTAAAATGATCACCTTGCATTCAGACTGTGAGAAGCCACAGCGTTAACTCTGCCTCCCAGTCCTCACCACTCCAGACAGCCTGGTTTTGTTCCAGTCAGGAAACTTTGCTTTCTTCCTAATGTTTTGCCTTTTGAGCTAATTTTTTTTGAGCTAAATATTTAACATAGGAAGCCCAGAGTCACTGCAAAAGTGATTTTGTCCCTAGTTATTTAAAATTATAAATTAAGAGTGGAGCCAGGCATGGTGGCACATGCCTGTAATCCCAGCACTTGGGAGGCTGAGGCAGGAGGATCAGTGCAAGTCAAGACCAGCCTGGGCTACAAGTCAGTTCAAGGCCAGCCTGAACTACATAGCAAGACCCTGTCTCAGAAAGGCGAAAGAAAGAAGGAAAGAGAGAGAGAGAGAGAGAGACAGAGAGAGAGAGAGACAGAGAGAGAGAGAGAGAGAAGAAAAAGAAAGAGTGGGCCCGCTAGCTCAGTGGACTAAAGCTCCTGCTTAGGCAGAGTGCAATGGCCAGGGTTCTATCCCTGGAAAGCTGTGCAGGCTCTTCCCCCAGGTCACGCTGAGACTGCAATTGAGACTGTGCATGGTGGCCTGAGACTGTGCCTGTAATCCCAGCACTTGGAAGGCTGAAAAACAGGAGAATCACTACAGATCCAGTCTACATAGTGAGACCCTGTAGACCTTGTACTAAATACATAAAAAAGTAAAATTAAGCCCATTTATAGTTTTTTGAACCATTGAGTCCTACTGAGGTGCTGACATTTTTCAAAGGATAAATTTTAGAATACTTGCACAGAATCCGCCAGGGCACTGAGACATTTCCTCACCCTCCTCATCTACAAACTAGAAAGACGACGTGCTTATGAGGCAGCCCCTCTTGTTTTCTTTGACTTCATTATCCAGTCTGTCTGCTTTATGAGCGTCAGCTGAAACCTAAGAAAAAGTAGCACTCGATTTGGGACCTGAGTCTTCTGATGTTCTTGGATGCTACTAGGAGTTTGTGCAATTGTGAGAAGTCCCTGACCTGTCTTCACAGGTATAAACCTGGTGGAAAAGACAGTGCCTTGGGCAGGTTGGGAGCCAGCCACAGCTGTGGACGTAGGGGTGGGCACTGTGCGGCACTGTGTGCAGTTGTGCATGGTACCAAGAAGTGGTCTGGAGGTGTCTACCTCACTAGACAGCTGTTTTCCTAACCATGAGCCTTTGAGTTGGCCAAAAGTGTGGCATCCAAAGCCTGCACACTAGCAGCCTGTACAGGGACACGACCCATGTCCCTGATGAAGCAAAGGAGAGGTGAAGCGAATCTTCTTTGGGAAGCGCTCTGTTTATGCATCTCCTCCAGGTTTTTTTCTTTTCTGTGAAAAACGCTTTGTACTTTCATCTTCTGCCACTGGCCCTGGTTATGGACTGGGTAGTGATTTGGGCATAGTTTCCAAATAGGAATTAATGATCTGGTCTGTCCTGCATGGTGCTTTTGTGCCATGTGCTGCCCATTGTCCCTTGATGTCCCCTTCATGTGTACTCTTGCTTCTTGCTGCTCCCTCTGAGCACCATGGGCATCCTTCTTGCCCTCAGCCCCTCCCCGGTGGCCATGCCCAGCTTGTTCTCACTGGTTTTGGGTGTCTTCAGGGTCATCTCAGAGGCACTAGACTAGGTCCCCAGGGTCAGGCTCTGCTGCTGGGGCCCCGTCACCCAACACGGTTTTCTGGGGGCTCTTTAGGCCTTCTCCTCAGCCCTTTATGTTATTGTGTTTTTGCTGATGTTGCAACAAAGCCTCACTATGTGGTACAGGCTGGCCTTGAACTCAATGTGTAGCCCAAGCTGGCCTCAAACTCACAGTCATCCTGCTGCCTCAACCTCCTAAATGCTGGGATTATAAGCAGATACCACCACATTGAGCTCAAGTGTTATAAGGTTGTTTTTGTTTGTTTTGTTTTGTGTTTTAAGTATGAAGACATATTATAGAGAGTACTGAAAAATTAAAGGGATAAAATGCATTTCATTAGCAACCTTTCCATTGAGCAAGCACCGTCACCCAACTGGATGGTTCCTTAAGCCTGAGCCCTTTCCCCAGAAGACATCTGGCAGTGTCTGGAGCATTTGGAGCCATTAACTCAAGGTTAGGTGGTTCTATAGAGGTCAAGGTTGTTGCTCAACTTTTTATTTTAAGACAGGGCCTTACTAAGTTGCTGAGTTGCCCAGTTGGGGCTCACACTTGCCATCCTCCTGCCTCAGCCTCCTAGACTGTTGTGATTACAGTGTGTGCTACCACAACCAGTGCTGCTCAACATTTTATAGTGCACAGCACAGCTGCCCTCCCACTCCCCCCGCCACAGCAAGGGACTACTTAGTCTAACCATGCAGAGATCTAGAAGCCCCGTTCTGTCCCTGTCCCTTTCTATGAAACAGGATGGCATTGCTCCCTTTCTGCCCTACCCTGTCCCATGCCTGTGCTATCCCTGTCAGGGAGCATGCCTTCTCTGTCCTTCCCTGAGCCATTATGGAACCCATCTAGCCCTATCTCACATCTTAGGGTCTCAGGAGCTGCCCCTTCTCTCCCCTAGTTCACATAAATGCATGAAATTACTTCTTACCCATGGCCTGGCTATACATTTGGGGACATTCATGGACCTCCAGGGCTTAATGAGCTCTGTCCAAGCCTAGTGGCATCCAAGGCCTGGTAGATCTAAGTCCTCTGTGTGAAACCACTCTGAGCACACAGTTACTGCTCCATAAATCTTTGTTGTGTGTATGTGAATTAATAGCTGGATGAAGAAACACCTGGAAAAAGTCTCCCAGCTTCCTCACAAGCTGTCTGTCTTGTAGATCCTGGACGAGTGGTTTGGCCAGACCATCATCCGCTCCTGCACCAAACTGAGCTATGAGCATGCACAGAGCATGATTGAGCAGCCAACCAAGAAGATCCCTAAGCAGGAACTGCCCCCGATCTCCCCGGAGCACAGCATTGAGGAGGTACACCAGGCCATCTTGAACCTGCACAGAATCGCAAAGCGGCTTCGCCAGCAACGCTTTGCTGACGGTGCGCTCCGCTTGGATCAGGTCAGTGAGTGTTTCCTGCAAGCTCTGATTTGGGCCTGGTGCCTTGGTGAGCAACAGGCAGCATGGTACACTTGTGTGGGAGGCCTTGTGACCTAAACTCTGAAGTAGGCCATCCCTGGACACTGTCTGGGATCCAATCTTCAGCCCAGGTTCCAGCCTTGAATCCCTTTCCATGGCAGTAGGTGCAGAAGACTGAAAGTTTAGGAGACAGCTCGCCAAAATGTTCTCACCCTTGTCTGCCCAGAGTTACACTGACAAATCCCCTTTAACCTTGGAGAGGGAGAAGCATGCAGAACATTAGCTCTAGAGTGAATGGTGGTCTGGAGTGGCACTATTGGCTCAAATATCACAGCACCCAGGGTAATTTCTGAGTCCCAGAGTCACTGGTAGCTGCTTCCTCATTGTTTCCCAGTGCATTGCGGAGTGGAGCCTGAGTTGTAGCATGGCAACTTTTCCCTTCCTGCTTGTAATTTATACCCACATTGTGTGAAGGGGGCATCTCCATGCATCTGAGAAGTATGGTGGGCAGCAGCAAAGCTGCTGGGTTTGGTGGGGTGGGGACCATTCTGACCCATGGCACAGCTTGCCAGGTAGACTTCTTTACTGGGCCCAGAGCAAGTGAGCTGTTCCCAGTACAGCAGCTCATGGGCCGGGCTACCTGTGCCAGCAGAGTCGGGGTGGAGCTGGAGCCCTGAGGCCAGCAGCCTGGCAGCCTGCACCTGATGGTGCCGGGAGGTGGTAGGCAGACTGGGGGGAACTGGTTAACGAGCTGGAAGAAGAGGGACTAATGGCATAGGAGATGACAGCATGCCTGCTACTTGTAACAAAATCACAAATACACCCTGATCTCTACCCACTGGCGCTCCTCTGCTTGTCGGGTCCAGGAGCCTCTACAGCTCTTGCATCCTGGGCATCAGCCCTGAACAGAAACCTCCTGGGTTCCTGGGTCCCCTTTACAGAAGCTTCCTTTGCTCAGCTCCGGGCTTGGCCTCCGTGGGGTCTGACCCGCCTTCCTCTTTCCCCACCCATCTCTCGACTTGTGAATTCTTCCACTCTGAGGGTTTTGCCTGCGAGCTGGCTGATGGGTGCTGGTGACACCAGAGCCTGGCTCTCTGGCTTTACCGCCTTCCCTAGCTCCAGCTGGCCCATCCTTATCCCTTCTTAAACTCTCCTGTGGCCACTTCACCAGTACTCATCCTTCTACAGAAAATGTGCTCACCACCACAGGTACACCACACACATGGCCTGACCCTGCTTCTACCTATGTCCCACCAGGTGGTTGTAGGCATCCCAGACCTGGGTGTGCCAGTCATATCTGCTGTTGTGCTTAGCAGTTTTACTAAATATGAAATCAGTTCACTATAACATAACAAAAAGCTGGGGTGTTTTTACATAAGCTTTTTTCAGAAAGTCCAAGTTTTATTCTTTGGATGAGACAACTATAAGAGAACAGAGAAAGGGGCCCGGCGGGATGGTTCAGTGGTCTAAAGCACCTGCTTGGGAGCTTCGGCAGCTTCAGGGACCACGGGTCGATCCCCAGCACCACATGCTGTGCCAGCCTTGCTCTCAGGGCAGGCTGAGCCAGCCATAAAAAATGAGTGAATAAACAAGCAAACAAAGGTTCTGAAACAAGAAAAAAATAAATTAAAAAAAAAAAAAAAAAAAAGAACAGAGAAAGCAGGGCGTGGTGTCGCAGGCCTATCATCCCAGCACTTGGGAGGCAGAGGCAGGAGGGTTAGTGTGAGTTTGAGATCAGCCTGGGCCACAAAAGTGAGCTCAAGACCATCCTGAACTGCATAGTGAAACCCTGTCTCAAAAAGACAAAAAAAAAAAAAGAGGAAATCCTGAAATTTGGAAAACATTTTAAACTAAAATTGCTTTATAAATACCTTAAAGATAATAAATTGAGTGTAATATGTTGAGAAAAGGTGATGTAAAAAGATAATTAGCATATTCTTTTTTAAAGAAGATAGCGAATGAAATGTTTATGTAAATAAGCCAAAACATGAAATGTTTAATTACATATGTGCCTCTGCTACATAACTCCCTTCTTCACTTGACTTCTACAACAACTAACCAACTCTTGTACCACTGCAGACCCATCATGCCATCAGTCTGATGTGAAGTCAGTTTAGATTAAATGCACAAATCCTTAAATATACAACATACTAGAAAAGACACTGAGCAAACTCAGCACACACTGGGAGAGGTCAGGTCTCCAAACTAGGAGCGACCCCAGGTTGTTGATAAACAAGAGTTGGCAGGGTTATGTTGTTGAGAGCAGCTCTAGGTTATCTCCTTCTACGCAGGCCTCTCAGTTTATAAAATAGGAAGCCAAAGCCCCCAGAGGACTCACTGAGCTTCTATGTGAACCATCCAAGGAGTGTTTTGTTCATTTCTCCTCCATTTATACCATGCTGATGTAAGAGAAAAAAATCCCTCGCAGTATGTGGGAGACCCCTTCAAGTCTTAATTAAGTTCCAGTTAATTAATGTTTGAAAAACAATGACTTTTAGTCCTTGAAATTGATTCCTTGGTTCCCCAGAAAACAGGTCTGTTGAACCCAGCATTGCAAAGAGGAGGCATCAGTCTCCTGTAGCCAGGACACCCATGAGATCATTTATAAATCAGCTAAATGGCCCCATTCAGAAGTCACTGTGTTTGTTCTCCTGTCCCTACTGCCTGTTTTTGCCCTCACAAAAATCCACTTTTCTTGGGTGCTTTCTGAGCAGCCTGCTGTTTGGAGTTGTTCTCTGGGGCTTTAATAACCTCAGCTCACGATGTCCACAGTTTTTTGTCCATGGTTTTCTTTCTCCCCCCAGCCATCCCCCCAAAATGAACTCCTTTTGTGCTAGCCTCAGTTAGAGATTAATGTGGGAGAAGATGCCATCCACATTACACATTAGACCCCTGGCTTCATGTACATCTGCTGGAGCAGCGGTGTGGGCTTTCCCGGATGCGGGTGGGTCAGCGGTACTCATGAGGTGCCTTTGTGGAGTCAGGCACAGAGCTGTGGTAACCTCAGGATTGAGGGCAGTGGGACCAATGGGTGTTTGCAGTTGGCACAGTGATCCCACCTAGCCTGAGGTCATGAGCCGCAGCCCCAGGACTGCACCCGGCCCTAGTCCCTGGAGTCACCTGCTAGCTGTCCTGTTGCTGACCTACTGTGCTGTCAAAGATCAGCAAGCTCGCTGTGCTGGGATAGGAAAAGATCTTCAAGGTCCAACTCCCTGATCCAAATGTCTCATCTGGAGCTCGACCCAGGTTGTAAAGGGTGCCTCACTCATGAAGTGATTCTTTATTCCATGGCCCGAAAAGCAAATGCAGGCCTCAGATGCTGTCTTGGATTCTGTGAGACAAGCTGAATGATAGCCTTTCTGGGTGGTTTCTTCTTGTCCATGGTTTTTGCTGTCACAATAATCCACAGACTTAATTGAGACACTCATTTTATTTATCTACTCATGACATATGTCTCTCTCTCCTGTTTCTTAAAAGGAGCTCTGGGGATGGGGCCCAACATCTTTGTGTTGTAGCCAGAGAAATGACAGAAGTCTATAACCGCCTGCACTCTGAGCTTTGGGAGAGTAAGCTGAGGGAGACCCCGTCTCTTCCTAGTTTCCTCCTGACTCAGGCTGCTTGACAGACTCTGGGAGGGTGGGACACAGCCTGCTCCACCCAACTATCAGGCTTCTTTGGAGTTCTGTCTTAGCCATTGCCTTCAGAAAGATTTGGAGGGGAGGTCATAGGCTGCCAAATGGAACCCTAGTAGAAAGATTTCAGGAACACAGCCTGGTGTACATGAAGGGCTCAGAGAGACACCAGCCCAGGCCTCTGAGTCCCCAGGCAGGTGGTACCTTGAGAAGAGTATAACTGAATCAGTGAAGAAAACAGGTGTTTCCATCTGCTAAGGCAAATTTCCCCAAACCAAAGGAGGCTTTACTGAGTTCTAAGTGGCGTCTTATATGACTCTTACACAATTTTGAAAATTAAATTTCAAGCAGTTTTTGTTTTTTGGTGGGGTAGCCTTGATTGTAAAGGTAAACTCATTTTGTTTTCAAATTGCAGTGCTGGGGATCTAACCCAGGGAGGTCCTCACATACACTAAGCAAGTGTTCTCCCAAAGGGCTGTGCCAAAGCCTAGCTACTAAGATAACCTTGTGTGGTAGTTGATATATTATGTCAGCTTGAAGAAGCTTGGCTGGATCAGCTCTGCTGGTTCTGGGCTATGGGGGCCCTGTCCTGCAGGATGCGGCGGGCCTGCCCTGGGATGTGATTGGTTCCACCCCGGGGTGTGATTGGTTCTACCCTAGAACCAGATGGGCTACCCCAGAGTGACTCAGCACAAAAAATGTATAGAAGGGAGTGGAGGAAGACTTCATGGGGCCCTGCCCTGCTTCCTTGAAAAAGTCCTGGTCTTTGGAGGAGCTTGATCTTTGTACCATGCTACTTCAGAGGGGCAGAGGAGCTCCAATCTTCGTAGTCAGTGTAGAAGGAAGAAGGAGGTTTGATGGATGCCACAGCTGTTGCTCCTTCTCTGCTCTTCATTGTTTTCTGCTGCCATGAACTGCTGTCCTTTGTCTTGGAGCCAGCGGAGTATGGATTGAAACTTCCACAAACTGTGAGCTAAATAAAATAAACCTTTCCTTCCTTCATTTTGAGTGTTGGGTATTTGTCCCAACAACAAGTAAAAAGTAACTGAGACACCTTGTCCATAGGAACTGCCCTGAGTGTGCTGGGAAAATGAGCTGCTGGGACCACTGTTATATGGGTTCTTGCCCTAGCTCCCCTGTATGTCCAGACTCAGTAGACTCTCCTGTCCAGGGCCAGAGAGCAAGCAGAGGTGGTGGGTTGTGGGGGTTGCCATGTGCTGGATGCAGGTGAAAGTGGCTATATAGATCTAGAAAACTTGAAGGACACTGAGACTTGAATTTTGTGTAATTATCATGTGCCATAAAATATGGTTCTTTCTTGGATTATTTTCAGCTGTTTAAAATGTAAAACCAGGGGTTGGGGAGATAGCTTCGTGGCACAAGTGCCTGCCTGGCAAGTGCAAGGTCGTGAGTTTGAACCCCAGTCCCACCAAAAAAAAAAAAAAAAAAAAAAGTAAAACCCATTAGCTCCTGAGTCACAAGCAGGTTTGACCCGCTTGTTGGTGACCCCTGCATAAATGAGCACATGCATCAGCCCATCCCACAGTGAGCTTTTAACAGCTCATCACTGCTGCCTCAGGAAGCCAGGCTGGCTAATGGAGAATAGTTGTACTAAGTTAGCTCGCAGGACAGTTTTGTGCAATTAAGTAAATTATTCTTTTGATTAGTACATGCTTAGCAGGTCCAATTAGAGTCTGGAAACAGAGGAATGAATCCCTTTAGCTCTAGTTCCTCACCCTTGTATGGTTGGCTCGCTTTCATCAGCCTGAAGCCAAAGGAGCAGAGGGCTTGGCCCCCTCTGCAGCCCCTGCCCAGCCTCCGATGTTCCCCCTGCACCTGCCCCAGTGCTTAGCTAAGCAGTGCGTGTCCGTGAACCCAGCTCTGTTCCTCCTCTCCTGTGCACTTGCTTTTAAGAAAGAAACGTTCCAACTTTTTTTTTCTATACATGATACTTTTACACATGACAATATTTGATGCTTCATGATAAAAATAAATACATTCATCATACCTGAATCCTCAGTCTTATTGTTTATGTCACTACTAAAACACAAGAGTGAACCAGGTGTGGGAGCTCACACCTATAATCCCAGCACTGAAAGTTCGGGCAGGAGGGGATCACCAGAAATATGAGGCCAGCCTGAACTGCATATCGAGGCCCTGCCTGAAGAAAAAAAAAAAACTAATAGCAAACAAACAAAACCACAAAAATACACAAGAGGACAGAGCCAGTGTGGTAGCACATGCTGTATACCAAGCCCCTGCCCCATAGGACCTAGATTAGTCAATCACGAGCATGTGCTGCAGACCAGGCGGTATGATGCCATAGTCAGAGAGGTCTCCACCCAGCTTGGTTTCAGAAAGCCTGGACTGGGAGCCACAATGTGCTCAGGGCTGAAACTGTGAAAATGAAGAATGCAGACTTCATCCTAGATCTCAGCAAGTGCCCAGGGTCACAAGGGATCCTGCGGAGAACCAGAAAATGAGAGGTGCGGTGACAGCTGTGTCAGGAGCACAGGGACAGTGTCTCAGAGAAGCTGATGTCCCCCAGAGGCCCACATGCACCAGGTCCCTAAAGGGCCTGGGGGCCAGAGGTAGCCACTCCTGCTGTGAGGAGTTGGGGGCAGCAGTGTTGCAGGAGGAGGGGCAGGCGCTGCCACTGGGCTTTGAAATCTGTGGGATAGAGCCTGACAGCCATGAGAACTGCTGAGGAGAGCGCAGAGGACATTTATAATCCCCGAGCTGAGGGAGCTGAGGCAGGACGAAGGGGAGGGAAGTGACTGATCCCAGAGAAGGGAAACTGCAAGGCTCTGAGGAGTTTGTTTTCTTGCTTAGATGTGGAGTGAGTGAGGGAGTGTGGAAGAAGCAGGGAACCTCACTCCCAGCAAGGCATGTGGTGGCTGCCTGTCCATGCATGGCCAGGGACACCTGGCAGAAAGGAGAGACAGTGAGGTCCATTACAGGAACAATGGAGAGGGCAGCAGAGCCATGCAGTGAGCATTTGGATATAGGCTGAGGTCTCTCTTGGGAGGCCTGGCCCCCTGGGACCAACTGGGAGACAGCAGCATCCACACAGCCATGAAGCCATACAAGCAGAGACCTGCAGAGGGTGGCTTGTGGACAGGAGAATGAGGGCCTGGCCCAGCATGCTAAGTAGATAGGGTCCCTCATAGGTGTTCTCGTGGGCTAAAGACTGCACCAAGCTCTGGGGAAGGGCACAAGCAGCAGAGGATACTTCCCACACTAGGCTGGTGATGAGTTTGAGAAGGCTGGGTGTGCTTCCTAGAAGTACCATTCAGACTCCAGCCCAGGCACAGCAGCTGGAGCCAGGCCCAAGGGGAGCCAGGCCTGGGGGCAGTCAGTGGGCATAAGGTGGCCTGGGGGAAACCAGCTATGGAGGTGCCACTATGTGTGGCCTTACCACCTGTGAGGCTGCTGGAGATCAAGGGATTTAGCCCAGCTGTGAGCCCAGAAACCTGGCCTGAAATGGAGATACTGCCCTATCTGTGACTGGTACTATTTGGATGAGAGGCTGGAGCCTGTGCAGGTGTTTCCCACAGCACAGCAGCAGTGAATGTAGAAAAAACTGGAATGTTTAGAGGAGACCTTAGCTGTGGGGTATGCTTCTAGGGCCAGGGGGCATCTGCCCACATGTCCACCCTTGGTCAGAAGTGTTAGTGCAAGGCTTTGGCAGACTCTGAGGTGTGCTTTCTAAATTGCTCTTGAAAGTAAGCTTGGCATCTAGAAGCTTCTGCCTGCTCCCAGTTGCTTCCGCATTGCTCATCTTTTACAGATAAAAGAGCCATTACCCCTCACACCCACTGCTGTGCCCACGTCACCTCTTCAGCAGTGCGGGGGTTGAAGTCCACATCCTCCCAGAGAGGTTTAAGTTTGCCACTCCTCTCTCCCCAAGCAGCCAGCCCTCCTCACTGACTAGCACTTTATACCTCTTATCTTTGTCACACCATCATAGGGCCTGTCCTCTTCCTTAGTGCTGTGAATTCCTAAAGGACAAAGATGACATCTTTTACATCTTGTATCCCAGCCTTCCAAAGGACAGAGTGTTCTGGTGGCTCTAGTGAAAAGCACTCATGTGGAAGAGAATTAGACACACCTGCTCTGTCTGATCGGGCACTTGTCTCCCCTGTGAATTAGAGAGCTGGGTGTTTGATTGTTCTCCAGACACCTGAGGTTTAGAAAGGGCTGCAGTGAGGACATAGCTGAGGAGCTGCCAGGAGTGAAGCATGGGCATGGGGGCGCTGAGGGGCTGGCAGCATGTCCACCCTCGATCTGTGTTCCCTCCAGGGCGAGGCAGAGCCCCCCACAGAGCCTCCAGGGACAGCAACTCTGGCTCCCACTGTGGCCACATCCCCACCTGCCTCTTGGGACATTCCCTTGGGGCCTGCATGGGCCGGAAGCGGGAGTGAGGTGCACAATGAGGGCCGCGCGCCCAGGCCAGATCCTGACAGAGCCTGCTGTTGCCTCAGACGCCTGGCGCCCTTTCTCTCCTAAGGCAGGTGCTGAGCAGTTGTTGCAGGACTCTCCAAGAGAGGAGCACAGGTCATTTCCTAGCCAGTTGAGTATGGCCTGGACAACTCAAACAGAAGTCTCAGGCTTTTCCAGGGGACACTGCATGGGGACAGAGGGCTCACACGCTGACCAGTGAGACCTACCAAACCTGCGCACCCTGGCTCTTCACAGAGCTATGTCCTTTCAGTCAGTGTGCTTGACAGATGACCAGAACCTGGCCTCCTTGGGGCCCTCCACTTTGGGTAACTGTACCCACAGTTGGGAAGCTGACAGACTTTCCCCCTTTTTCTCAGGACACACTGCGCCTCTTGCTCTGCCCTTGTGTCACACCCACGTCACTCGAATGTGTGCCAAGCAGCTACATAAGAGCCATGGAATTCTTTGACGTTAGTAAAACCTGTGCTAGAGGCAGGGAAGCCGTGCAGCTGATCTTTAGATTTTTACCATGACCGCTTCTTGGGCCTGGCCCAGTTGATTGCGCTGTTCCTGGTTGAGCAGGCCAGCAGCTCTGCTTCCCAGGCCACAGCCTCTCTGCCCTGTCCATTCTCTCTGCCCTATGCTTGGACGCCCCCTCAAGTTCCCCCAAATCTATCTGCACCTTGTCACTCAGGAACATGCAGGCATCTGGACCAATGTGATCCTCAAAACTATCTGGAGGGCGAGGTAGACAATTGTAGGCTTTTATTTTGCCCAGCCAGGACATTTCCTTAAAAAGCCAGTTGCCATAGATGTCTGCAGTACCATGTTACAATTGCACCCACAAGCTCTGGAATCCCACAGTTCCCTCCCTCCACAAGCCTGCTTCAGCTGCAAGGCCACCTCCCATCTCCCCTGGGTGCCTCAGCATGTTTTATCCATTTCACTTGCTGGTTTTATGCGTTTCCTCTGCTGTCCCTCTCCGCCATACTTCCCCAGGCCAGTCACTAGCTGGCTGTAGCGCTGGGGAGACACCAAGGCTGTGGGGCCCAAGAACATGGTGTCCGTTTTACAGCCTCCATTTGAAATTGGGCTCTGTTATTCCCCAAGAAGATTCCACATTTCTAGCTGCACTTAGTGTGACACGCCTGCAATCCTAGCACTCAGGAGGCTGAGGCAGGAGGATTACTGTGAGTTCAAAGCCAACCTGGGCTACATAGTAAGACATTATCTCAAAAAGAAGAAAAAAATCACATTTCTGAAAGAATGATAGTGTTGTAACAGCAGGTTTTATTTATAATACTGTGCTTCCATTTTGAGAGACATATGATACATTTTTTTAACTTTCTTTCTTTCTTTCTTTCTTTCTTTCTTTCTTTCTTTATGTTATGGCCAGCTCAGCCTGTCCTGGGGGTGGGGCTAGCACAGCATGTGGTGCCAGAGATTGAACCATGGTCCCTGAGATTGCCTAAGCTTGCCTAAGCAGGCGCTTTAGACTGCTGAGCTATCTTGCCCACCCAAGATTTTTTTTTTTTTTTTTTTTGTCTCTTTGAGACAGGGTCTTGCCATACATTTCAGGCTGTCCTTGAGCTCACTTTTGTAGCCCAGGCTGATGACAGACATTTTTAAACTAAAGAAAATTTAAGAAATTTTATTTTATTCTATAGCTTGTGAATATTCCTTTTGATTTACTGTCTTTTAAATTTTTTTTTAATCTTTATGCATTTTGTACAGTATCTCACTACGCAGCTTGGACTTGTAGCGATCCTCCTGCCTCAGCCTCCCCAGCTCTGGGTTTACAGGTGTGCACCACCACACTCAGTTTTGGTGGTAAGCATGGCACACCCAGTGTTCTGGGGCTGGCACAGTATGTTGTAATGGGGATCAAGCCCGGGTCCTTGTGCTTCCAGGCAAGTGCTTAGACCACTGAGCTATCTCTCTAGTCCTTGACTTATCTTTTTAATTTCCCACATAAGTCTTTAGTATCTGCCAGGTACAAAGTATCTGCTGGGTGCTGGAGATAAAGAGAAGACGAGGACATGGAGGAGCCCTTGGGGTACAGCAAGGTCGCTGTTAGGGCAGAGGCAGACGGGGAGGGTGCACAGGGTGGGCTGCAGGCAGAGGCACTGTTAATGACAGAGGCAGAGGGTGTTTTACGCAACACTGCTGCATCTGAAGGTGTTACTCTAAAGGCTGTCTGCATTGGTGATCATTCCAACTGAGTTTTCTTCTGTATAAAATGGGAATTAGCCGTTTTCTGTTAGAAAATAGTACAAGTGCTAAAAACCAATTAGAAATTAGTCCCCCCTTAAATTGTTGCCTATGGGGTAAAGGAATTCTGCCAGTGTGGGAGGAGACGAGGCAGCACTAGGGAGACCCAGCAGGCTCTTACCTGCTATGGGCTTTTAGCTGGCAGCTCCTAAATGAGAAAATCAGCTCAGAAAACCAAGTCTGCACATTTGGTTGGGAGCTCTGACCACACCAGACCCTCTGAATGCTGGCTGAGCCATCAGGCAGGTTGCGACGAATTTGCCATGGTCAGCAGGTTCTGTGAACAGCTCGGGGCTCTCCCCTCACCTGACAGGCTCAGAATCCCTGCTTTTCTCTGAATTTTCTGTATTTCTCAGGTTCCTACACAGAGGTGTATGCACCTGGTAGGTGAGAGATCCTTGCCATTGCTTAGGGAGTGATCTTATTAGGAAGCAGTTTCTCCTGACTACGTGTCCTGCTGCATTTGCTCATTATGTGGTGTTGGCTTTACTTCTAGCCGGGCTGTTTCAGGTGTGGTCTCTTTGGCTGTGCTAATGATTTGGGGCACAGTTCCTACCATGGAAGAGCCCGAGAGTCCCACCGTCTCTGTAGCCCTGTGCAACGGGGCGTACTCAGGAGGTGCTGTGAGCATGGTGGAAGGGCCTGGTGGAATAGCGAGGTTCTCTCGGGCACTGTTAATGACAGCTCTATGCCCAGCATGGCTGTCAGGCAGTGCCAGCCAGCAGTGGGGAGAGGGCTGAAGTACATGTCCTGTAGATAGTCAGGGGTGCAGACCCAGGAACCTTGAGGAACAGAGGCTGGTGGGAACCAGCACCATCCCTGGAGCTGCCACGCAGTCCTGATACACCACTGTGCTCCCTGTGTGCCCAACCTTCCCAAGCACCTTTCTGCTTATGCTCCTGCACGTGGTTCCCCTAGGCCTGGCCCCGTCTGGACATAGACCCTTTTCTTCGGTAGCAGTGTGACATTACCTGTTTTGCTCTGCAGTTTCATCATTAGTACAGTGGAGATTGTAACAGTGCCTGGTTCAGAGATGTGTTACAGGTGTCCTTATCAACCACTGAGCAGAGCCTGACTTTATTTCTGTCTCCACACAAGGCTGTCTCTTGAAAAAATGTGGGAGGGTGACAGTGTAAGGCAGTGGCCCCAGTAGTCATGGCCTGGGGAGACCATGCTTCACGCAAACCTGGAAACTGGCCTGGACAGAGGAGAGGAGAGCGGAGGGAGAGGTGCAGATCTGTGGCACGCTGCCTGCTATTAGTCCTAGGGGGTCAGGGCGCAGTCTGGCTTGCTCTGTGACATGGGGAAGCCCAGAAAGTATGGGATGGGAGTGAGGCAGCTGGGCTCATGAACAGGAGTAAGCTTTGAGAGCTGGCATAGGAAGCAGGTAACATTTCGTACATCACTCTAAGTCGCTCACCTGAACTGCAGAATGTTCCATCTCATGAGCAAACCGCAGTATGCAGAAGACATCCCTAGAGTTGGTACAGGCAGGATGATTCTGCCGCTCAGGCATAAACTTAAATATCATTTTGAGTTATTTCCTTGGTAATACAGTCTTAAAAGTATGAAATTAAAAGAAATGAGCTTTTTACTTTTTAAAAGTAACTTATATTTTTTAGTAAAAATAATACATGCTTACTTTATAAAACTTTCAAATTAACAATTGAACAAAAACCAGCCATAACAAAAGAGCCTGCCACCTGGGAACAACACTATTCAGTGTCTGAAGAGTGTACGTTTCAGAGCTTTTGGCTTTCAGAGTGGGGCTTTCCCAGTACCATGCATGCTATCACAAAGTGGCTCTTCTTTGTTGCTGTTTTGAGTCACATGTTGTCCCTGCCACAGGCTCAATCAATTCCATGGTCTCCCTTAACAGTGTCTGTGCAAGAGCAAACCTCATGCTTGAGCCCCAGGGTCACCTTGCACCTTGCACGTCATAGCCAAAATCACCTTTTCCCTGCATTACTAGAGTAAAATTTTCCCTTTTTAGGGTACAGTTCTGCAAGCTACACGTAGTTCTACAGCCACCATCACACTTTATATGCAGAACCATCCCACTGGCCCAGAAATATCCTGCATGTCACCACCCCATTTTCTGTCTGTGTTTTTGGCTTCTCTAGAAAGTCACGTAGGTGCAGCTATTCTGTTGGCAGCATTCAATTGCAGCTTCATTCACACTGTGTGAACATGCTCCTGGAGTCCTTCCGTGGTGCTGTGGGACAGTGCTGGTTCCTGTTGCGTGGAGTGGGGTTCGATCACGTACAGGGGTGCTGCTGGTGTCCTGTTTACCAGATAAAGGACCCTTGGGTTGTTTCCCCATTGGACCATGTAAATAATGTGCATCTGCCTCTAGGTGTCTCTGTGGCCATTTTCATTTCTATCGCATAAATGCCCAGGAGCAGGATTCTTAGGTCTCTTAATAAGTGTGTATTCAACTATACAAAACACTTCTCCAAAGTGACTGTGTCACTCTTGTCAGCAGCGGATGAGCGTATTTCTTTGCCTGCCTGCCAGCACTTGGTATTGTCAGTTTTTTGTTTCATTTTTTTACCTGTGCCAGTAGGTGTGTTGTGGTGCCTCACAGTGATTTTAATTCACATTTTCTTAATATCTAATGATGCTGAGCATCCTTTCTTGTGTATATTTGCTATCTGCACATTTTCATTGGTGAAGTATCTGCTCATAACTTTCCCATTTTAAATTATTATATGTCTTAATATTGAGTTTTACAAGTTATTTTTACATTTAAAATTTTTTTTGAAAGATTTACTTATGCATTTATTTGGTACAGGGTCTCACTATGCAGCTCAGACCCATAGTGATACTCCTGTCTCAGCCTCCCCAGCTCTGGGATTACAGGCATACCACATTACCACATCCAGTGTCAGTGGTAAGCACAGCACAGTGTAGGACCAGCATGGCATGCAGCACTGGACATTGAACTTGTACTTGCCAGGCAGGTGCTTAGACCACTGAGTTATCTCCCTGGCCTATTTTTACATTTTTGATAGAAATGCTTTAGCACATTTCTAATATCTTCTCCCTATCCTGGGATTATCTTTTTATTTTCTTACATCTTTATAAGATGTCTTGCATCTTTATTCTCTCTGGCTTGTCTTTTCACACTGTTCTGAAAAACAGGTGTTTTTATAGTGCCATCATATGTGTAATCCTAGATACTAGGGAGGCTGAGGCAGGAGGGTCCCACATTTGAGGCCAGCCCAGGAAATTTAGAGAGACCACCTCAAAATAAAATAAAACCAACCGGACTGTAGCTCAGTGGAAGATGTCTTGCCTTGCTTGCGCAAAAATATGTGTTCAGTCCCTAGGAACACTGGAAAAAGAAAAAGGGTTTTAATCTTGATGAGTTTTGTTTTACCCACCTTTTCCTTTCTGCATTATGTTTTTGGTGTCCAACTAAGAATTATGAAGCCGGGCGTGGTGGCACACGCCTATAATCCCAGCACTCGGGAGGCTGAGGCAGGAGGATCTGTGAGAGTTTGAGACCAGCCTGGGCTATAAAAGTGAGCTCAAGGCCAGCCTCAACTGCATAGCGAGACCCTGTCTCAAAAAGACAAAAAAAAAAAAAAAAAAAAAAAAAAAAAAAAAAAAAAAAAAAAAAAAAAAAAAAAAAAAAAAAAAAAAAAAAAAAAAAAAAAAAAAAAGCCAACTAAGAATTATTTGACTAACAAAAATCTTGTGTCTTCTGGAAGTTTGATAGTTTTAGGGTTTACTTTCCATTGTAAACATACACTTCCCAGACCTGCAAGCCTGTTTCACAAAGCATTTCCAACAGCAGAATGAAGCACTCCTGAGCACCTTTGGAGGACAGGGGACCCAAAGCCTTCTGCACAGAGGTGTGTGCCCCAGAAGTTACCCAGGAGTGGCTCAGATAGAGATTTTCTGTGGCTTAAGACTTAGAATAAATCTGAAGACCACATCTTTTGAAAAGAAGGCTTAAGGTGATAAGAAAAAAATCTCTACACTTTCTAGATAGGCCCTCCTGACTGGGACCCAGATCTCAATGGGCAGTGGTGTGGTCGCAGGGTGATCACACGCGAGCCCTGTGGCAGTGACTCACTGTTTGTGTTCCAGTCTCAACCCTGAGAGACTTGGGAATCACCGTCAGCATGGCAGCTTGCTCGCTGCCACTTCCATCAGAATCAGGCTCTTCTCTGAACAGCTGGAGTACAGCGAGCGTGGTGGGCAGAAAACCTGGTGTAGGGAGAGGCCAAGAACTGCTTGCCTGGGGAGGATGTGCAACTCATGTGTGATAGGAACCTGAGAAATGACCAGCCCGGCCAAGCTGAGTAGCGGTCTGCCATCTTTCATCCATGGGAAAATGCTCCGTAGTGAGCGTGTCCAGGAAACAACACTGCGAGAGCCATTCGGGCCTCAGGAAATGCGGGGTCCAGATGGGAGCTTTATAGGTCAGAAAGGCAGGTGGTGCAGGTAGAAAAGGGCTTCCTCTATTGGTCTGGCAATTTAGTCCATTCTGGAAGTGAGGGCCATGGGGTGACTGCATCCCAGAGCGGCTAGGAGATGGTTTTGGAGACCTCCCCTTGAAAGACCAGCCTCACATGGTTGACATGCTGCACCTACATGAGGGGTGCCATAAGACTTTGAGTAGAGAGTGCTCTCAGGCAGCTCGGGGGAGACGACATTGGAAGGAACTAGGTGTGGACACTCAGGAGGCCAGCAAGAAGACTGCAGTATCAGTGGCTGAGGTCGCCTAGTCCACAGAGAAGCAGGTAAAAGACTGAAGAGTAGAGTCAGAACCAAAAAAGGGACTGCTTGGGGCCCGGCTGGGGCTCTGCCCAGATGACTGGGGGCTAAAGCATCGGGGACGACTTTCCTGGGGCTACCCGTCATAGACACTTACTAGGTGCTGGTATGGGCACTGACTTCTGCCAGAAGCATTGGGATCACGGTGTTCCCAAAGGACAGCAAAGAGGACTGGTCAGCAGCACATGGCATGCCACCAAGGAGGCCTCTATCCCCTACCGGAAGCCCAGATGCTCAACTGCAGGAGGGGAAGCAGCCACATTCACCAGCCCTGCACCCCTCCCTCCTTACCTCCTGCACACTCTCTTCCCAGCTGAGCCCTTCTCGCTTGTTTACAGAAAAAAGTGAATTCACTTCCCAGTCCTTTTGAAGCCCAACATGTCAGTGATCGATGAGACTGTATTCTATGACTTCAAAGGAGAAGCACTGAATGAGCGAAGCCTAGCCAGGGGAGGAGAAAAGTCCCAGGGAACAGGAGGCACAGGGTGACCCTGCCGCCAGGAGGAGCGCCCCCATCCACCCCTGCTGGTGCCACGCAGAGACACAGACAATGCCACTTTCAATAAATCATGAAAGATCCTGAATACCCCATTTTGTCCTGTTTTCAATGGCCATGGGCTTGTGCTTAAGATATGGCTAGCCATTTGTGCTGGGTTCCCAGTGACTCAAAGGCTCAAAGTTGAGTGCTCTCTCCACTATATAATGAGTCTTTGCATATGTGATTTGGGAAGATTTTTTTCCAGATTTCCATAGCTAGTCATAGTGGAGGTGACCTCGTCGGTAGCGCGGGCCATTGTCTCCTTGACATACACAGCCTTTGAGCAATGCAGAGCTTTGTAGGGTATCCATGCAGCACCTAATTCAATCACCCGTCCACCTCTGCCCCCTCTGAGCTCAGCGAGCCATGTTCTGTGCTGTGTGGGGAGCACTTGGTCCACATTCCCACCTGGAACTCCAGACCCCCAGGACCTGGTGGGGGGCTGCCTGTTCCTATGAGTGCACACAGGGCGGTGCCTGTTGCACACAGCCTTCAGGGGTCCCCAGGTTTTTCCACACTGGAGGCCTTAGGAAGAGAGGGAAAGAGTAACTGGGGTCATTTAAGGGCTGGCGCAGTCATTTCCTTAATCGTCTGTAACCATCAAGAGCCTTGTTTCTCTAAAGAAACTCAGTCTTCCTTGGCTTTTCATTACTAATAACAAACAGCCAGAATTTATTGAGAGCCTTCTGTTTGCCAAGTGCTTTCCCATGTTACTTCATTTAGTCCTGGAGTCTCATACCCATTCTTACAGATGAGGAAACTGAGACTCACGGGGTGAGGAACTTGTCAAGGAGCACAACAGTAGAGGCAGCAGACCAGGACTGAAATGTTTCTTCTGCTGCTTGTCATTTCTTTCTAAGAGAGTGGATGTGTTCCATAGCCTTCTACAAATCTAAAAATGGCTGAAGTCCTCCTCTTAGAACAACTCTGCAAAGCTGTTTCAGGTATTATGCAATTATATTTCTAGGACATTCTTCAAATGACAAAATAGCAGACAAAGAAACCAGATAGGCAGCTGCCAGGCATTAGAGCTGGTGGACCATAAGGAGCACCTTTATCCTGAGAGGACAGAGAGTGAGTGTTCTGTCCTGACCAGGTGGTAGCGGCCACAGCACATGTCCAGCCATGGGAGCAAAGTGGCCAGACCAGGACTCACACACTGTGCGGTGACTTATGTGAGATGTCACCTCTAGGGAAAGTTAGGAAACGGGCCATGAAGCTTTCTGTTCCATCTTTGCTATTCCTGTGACACTGATTGCCTCATAAGTCCCATGAGAAACAGCAATTCTGCCCTCGTCTCTACCCAGGGACAGCTTGCTGTCCAGACGAGGTCCACACCACACAGCTCTGGTGGGTGAGGAGGGAGTGGGTCAGGAAGGGGACCCAGGTTTTAGCATCTTTCAGATGGAACAGTGCTGGACCAAGGATCAGGGCCCAGACTCAGTACCAGGCCCCATGTCTAGGACCTGGAGGGTGCTTCCCAGCTGCCGAGACTCTGGGTTCTCCACGACCCAGCAGGAATGGTGACAGCACCCTGCCTGGAAGGCTGCTAAAAGGACCCAGCAAAAGTGCGCATATGCACTCAGCACAGAAAGAGGCCTGGAGTCACTGGGCCAACCACGACCATCTGGGTCACTGCCAGGGCTCCTTCATCTGCGCCCATGTTGCACCTTCTCTTAGTAGTCGGAGCAATCTGCCACTTGTCCAGGAAGCAATAAGTGTCCCTCCTTCCTCTTGCTTGGGTTGTGGGCATTTTGAGCGCCTACTGCGTTGAAACCTCAGGCCAGTCCAGAGAGTGTGGGGTGCCTCTGACCAGGTGGTCTCTGTCCCTGTGCACCACAGGGTCTGTCATCTGTCCCATCTGCATGTGCCAGCTCCTCACTCTCCTGCCAGGGTGCGGCGGCCTCTTCTGCCTACTTAGGCTGCTCTCATGAGTGTCTCCCTGCGTGCCCCAGTGTGCGTCAATACAGCTATCAGTATGACTCTGTCACCTCTGCCTGCCCTACCTGAATTACACGTGGTGTCTGCCGGGCCACAGACAGAGGGATCAGATGTGGCATGAGCCCAAGGAAGCCCGGGAGGTGGCTTTTCTGTTGTCATTTCAGAGTTGGAGTCCTGGGAGTCATAGCAGTGCTGTTGCTGTACGGGTCTCCAGCCCTTTCTTTAGTTGGGTCATAGCAGATCCCACCTCACCCTTACTTGTGCCACTGTCTTTCCTTGTTTCTGCTGCTCAGTGTTTTAGCTAGCTGACTGATGTCTCCCAGTGTAGTCTTTCAGAAACCTGAGCATGAGGGGCCCTTGGCTCGCTCTCTGGCCAGGTGCTAACTAGCTCTGAGGCTGAGCCATGCCAGTCAGAAATGGACAAGGTGACTGCCCTCCTATGCCTCTGTCACTATCATGTGAGTGGTTACCTGCCCTTGTCTCCACGTTGAACATGCCAGCAAGTCCACTTGCCACAGCCCAGCCTCTCTGGGAAACCAAGGGCCAGGCTGCTCACCTCAAGTGGACACTGCCTGTCAGATGGGCAGAAGGCCTTTATTTTTCCCTTGCTGGTGAGCCTCAAGAACACCAAAGTCATGGCAGTGTCCACCCATAAACCCAGAGTAGGGAGAGGCATGCTGTCAGAGCCTCTTGCACACAGAAAACAATAGCAGGTGGGCCCCAGGAGGAAATATAGAGGCTTCAGAGTCGCGTGAGATTCATTCTGATTCCAGGCTGGCTGACCACCACCTTATTTCTATACCACCTGACCTTGAGCAGGCCAGATAGGTACCTGACGTTGCTGAGCATCTATTTCCTTCCCCTTAGTAGGCTCTACACATGCCATGCTGTTGGTGATGTCTGACTGCATGTGGAGGCTATAATTCTCACTATTAGTATAACCCGACCATGATAGCTTTTATCCAGAGCCCTGTGGAAGATCCCGGAAGATCGATTGATGGGGATCCTTGTAGTAGACTTAGTTTGCTCAGATGGGATGGTTGCTGGACCTGTGGAGATGTGGATATTCTAGCTGTAGGCCAAAAGGGAAAAGCCACAGCTCCAAAGCAGCCAACCTGTGCCGTGTCCCAAGGGTTGTGTGGCCACCTTTCCTGACACAGAAAGCAGGTGAGCAGGCACATGCCAAGCCAGTGACTTCAGCCCTGCTGTTGAACAGTGAGCCTCACCCCAGGCACACAGCCTCCTGATGCTCCCGTGGCCTGAAGCAAGCCTGCAGCCCAGCCTCCAAGGCACCACATCAAGGCCATGTGGCAGCATGGCCACCAGTGAGCAGTGTAAGCACTGTGGGGCCACTGAGAACAGCAAGTGAACCTTGAGACCTTGCATCCCCCAGGGAGGCCAGCAGAGACGTAGCAGTTTCCCCAGTATGGGACAGTCTAAGAAAATGACCCCTAGGATTGTGACATCTCTCAGGTTTTAGAGTCTTTACTTCTGTTCTGGTCTGGTCCCAAGCAGCTTTTCTGATGTATCACATTTTTCTTCGACCTTCAACTCATCACAAAGCCCATCCCGGGCTCGGGGTGGTTCTGCATGTCCCCTGGAGCGGGCACTCTTCTGTGCTTCTCCTTTATTCTTCACACAGTTTGTGAAGTGGATGCTGTCGTTGTCATTGCTCTGCAGAGGCAAAAGAATGAAGCAGAAAGAGGAAAGGAACTGGAGGCTGCTGAGCTGGGAGAAAGCCTGGGATTAAAAGCCAGATGGTCTGACAAAGCCATGGTCTAACATATGCTTTTGGTTTATTTGTTCATTTGTTTGTTTGTTTGGCAGTACTGGGAATTAAACCCAGGACTTTTGCACTGAGCTGCATCCCCAGTCCTTTCTTCAGGGTCTCACTAAATTGTCCAAGTGAGGCTTGAACTCAGGATCCTCCTGTCTCAACACTTTCCTTCTAGATTAAGCATTTTCCTGTTATTGGCCACATTTTGTTGGTGTGGTGGTCACAAGCAGAATGAGCAGCTTTCTCAGGTAGTAAAGCCCAAGACCCCTGTAGGAAAACAAAAGCCTTTGGGATGCTGGAAATAGAACTTGTTCAGTCTGACAGGCAAATACAGATGAGACTGGCAAATTAGAGTTGAAGAGTCTTAGCCGGGCATGGTGGCACTTGCCTATAATCCCAGAACTTGGGAGGCTGAGGCAGGAGATCTGATGTGAGTTCAAGAGCAGCCTGGACTACAAAAGGGAGTTAAAGGCCAGCCTGAACTGCACCTGTCTCAAAAAGACAAAAAAAAAAAAAAAGACTTGGAGAGTCTTTGTCTCCTAAGTTCTATCCCCAGACCTCCCAAGAAAATTACATGGAGTTAGAGGGAAAACAAGTTTTCATTTAATAAAATGTTCCCCAAACATTATTGTGAAACTTACTTTTTAACATTTAATAGTACGTGTAGTTTCATAAATGGTTTTCTGCTTTATAAGATTGTCCAAGGAGTCTCTATACCAATGCTGATTTTCACTTAGCAAGGCAAGTGAAAATTTCTTGTTTCCTTCTAACTGGATCCTCACCCTGCTGAGAACCTTCATGAACCGCCTTAAACTATCTTAGTCTCTGCATTTCATCTGAGCTATAAGTGTCTTTCTGTACTGTTTGTAAACTTCACAACATCCATGTGTTCCTTGGCTTTTACCATAGGTAGAACAGCAACAGAAAGGACTGATATATTGGGAGTTTTTTGTTTTGTTTTGTTTTTTGTCTTTTTGAGACAGGGTCTCACTAAGCAGTTCAGGCTGGGCTTGAGCTCACTTTTGTAGCACAGACTGGTCTCAAACCGGCACTGATCCTCCTGCCTGAGCTTCTCAAGTGCTGGGATTACAAGTGTGCACTACCACACCCAGCCAAGGGCTGATACATTGTTCTGTAAAAGAAACAGGCAAAGACCTCAGCTGGGAATAGGAACTCTGGTGATTCTAGGTTCTCGGGGTAATCCTAGCCTCCCAGGTATCTCTTCCCTGTGGTTCTGGGAAACCCATTAACCAATGTGAGATTAATGGAGATTTGGGGGGTTGATGTGGTAGAGAAGGAGTGCCCTGCCAGGCTGTATGCTCAACCTGCTCCTGCAGTTTGAAGACAAATTGTGAGACCAGACAATGGCGCGGTACAGATTGGCTGCCCCACGGTCTGAAAGAATCTAAATGACAGTGCCATCCTAGAATATGTTGTCCAGGTCCTGGGCCTTGTCTGTGAGGTAGCAGAGTTAGTCTGCACTCCAGTCATGAACTTTGACAGATGCTCTTGGCTGCATAAGACAGGAGCACGCAGCTGCAGCAGAGCCACTTCCTGCCCCCTGCTCCTCCTTACGTGCTGCTACTTCTGGAACTGTCTACGGCGTCTCTCCCAGCAGATAAAGCAAGGGCTGGTCATAAGTGATTTTTTTCCTATAAACCTAGAAAGCATCCCGTGTCCCTTAGGAAACATCCCGTGTCCCACAGGGATGGCACAGAGGAGCTCAGCTCCTGACAGGAAGTCTGTGGCCCTGGGACCTGCCCTCCCCTCATGCTCAGGGAGGGAACAGAGGCAGTCGGAGCTGCTGGCTCCAGTGAGGCTTACATAACTCTTGACTCCTCAAGTCCCTGGAAACTGAGGCCAATTCCCTGGAAGATCACTCTGTTCTCTCCTGTTTTTTTAAGACTAGAGCCAGCTTGATCGCTGGCTCTGAGCGCTGTGTGGGAATGTCCCATTTTCTTTCTTCCATGAACTGATTGCCTCCCATAATGGTCACTGTTTAATCAAGCTGTGTGCAGACCAGCTGGGATCTCCTTAGCTTTATCTCTGTTTGGCTTTTACTCTGAGGAAGTTTTATGTAGGTATTATGTATACCCTCATCTGTTTCCAAAAAGAGTGTGAGAGGACTTACATCAAAGGGCATAAACAGAGAAGCGAATACAACAGAAAGTAGGCAGAAGCAAGAAAAGCAGAATTTCTCTTATCTTGTTCTTCTCCCTCTCCTTCTTTCTTCTCCTCCTCTTCCCCTTCTTCTTTTTTTTTTAAAAAAAGAACACTTCCAACCTTTTAACACACACACATACCAAAAAAAAAAAAAAATCAAGAAAGGTGGCAGGGGACTGACAGCATCTTGGGCACCTGCGGGCACAGTCCCCATGCCTGGGCATCACATTGTCAGATCCGAGTAGCAGAAGCTGAAGGCACCGCGCCTGGGAAGATGGGGTGGGGGGGGTATAGGTGCTTTTTATAACAAATCTCATTGAAAGTTGAGGAATATTTAGGCTTGGTACTAAGAACAATGAATGCCACAGTGACAACATCCATACTTATGGAGAAAAATTTTATAATTCTGTGTCTTTGGATGAAGCTCGGTGAGGATGGGGCAGTGTTCCTGATACAGCCTTGAGGAAAGTAAGGCCAAGGCCGCGGATTAGCAGGCTTAGTGATGGACACACATCCTGTTGCAGAGTTATGTGGGAGTCCAAATAAAGCGGGGTGGGGAAGTATGGCCATCTGGGACTCCTTCTCATCTCTGCTCTGAAGGGTCAGATGCAGATGGCATAGCAGTTGCTCTGAGGCAAGGGCTCCCAGGGTCTGTGGTGTGGCGTCTTCCACTCCTCCATAGCAGGAGGCAGGATTCCTACCGGGATTGTGTTTCCCTTCTGTACCCACCTCCAGGCACTGGAAGGGCCAGATGGCCCGCCCCACTGCGAGAATGCTGCTGCTTTCCTGTGGACACATCTATGAGTGAGACTCCAGAGCCTGAGCAGAAATGGTTCTAGGTGATGATGTTCAACACCCTGGAGCCGTGAAAACTATTGACATTCTGAGTTGGATGGCAGGGTGCCTACACCCTCTCCCCATCAGGCTGCACATGACACATGCATGCTTATTCATCGTGCCTATACTCACTATTGTCACCTGACTCAGGAATTTTATTTTTTAGATAATGTCTTACTATAGTCCAGGCTGGCCTTGAACTCCTGGTGATCCTCTTGCTTCTGCCTCGCTTCCCTAGTGCTGGGATTGCAGACGAGCTCCACCGTGCCAGGCTCTGGCTCTGGCTCTGGCTCAGGAAGTTGAGAGGAAGAAATAGGACTCACTGGCAGGGAGAGGCCTGACAGGACAGCTGCTGGGGCAGGGGCTGTGGATGTACTACAAGTGGCAGGCAGGGGACCAGCCCTCCCTGCAGAAGGCTCCATGGGACCATGGTAAGTGGAGCTTGCCTATCGTGGTCCTGGTGGAGGCACTGAGCAGCCCAAAGAGCAGGAGGCGGCTTGACAGGTGGGCAGGGAGCTGCTGCTGGCTCTCTTCTGCTAGGCCTGGTCTGCTGGCCCCGGCACCCAGCTGTGGAGCAGCCTTCCCTCCAGGCTGCCCATAGATCCAGGACAGACATTGCTTCTTTAGAGCATGCAAAACCTCAGCGTTGAAGAATCCTCATCCTGTCATTTTTAGCCCTAATGAGACTAAAACAAGCCTCTGGAACAAGGTGCAGCGGAGTCAGGAGAAGTGGCCTTAAGTGAAAGCACAGCTGTGGGGTTTCAGACAGCGCTGCAGGGAGGCGTCATCCAGTGGCAGTGGCCAGCCTTGCTCTGGACTTTCCAGCACTAATGAATTGGGAACTCCATGCTGAACAGGATTTAGTTTGGTGGGTCCTGCTGCCAGCAGATAGATGTATTTTTCTTGAAAGACCAGGGTGCCAGAAATCTCCATGATTACGTTACTGGAGCAAGGTCCTTTTTTGTGGTTTGTGAAGTTGAGCGTCAGGACTGTGCAGGATTCTCTTGCTCTTTCTCACTCTTATTTTTTCCAGGTCAGAACCAAAGCTTGGGGTGGGGAGGAAAATCCTGCTGAATGAGCAAGTTCTTTCTTAAAAAGCTCTCTCCAAGTCCAAGAAGACTTCAGTGGACTTAGGAGAAAGAAATTTAATACATTGCCATAGAATTGCTGTTAACCAAGTTAAAGCAAAGCGCACAGCATCTTTGTCTTATAAAAGAAAGCAAAGAGGAGATGGAAAAAGAAATAATGCTTAGGAAATCCAAACCAAACAGTGAAGACTAATGAAGGAAAATTAAAGATCACTTTGGAGAATGTGAAGATTTCCTCCTAATAAGACTTTGCAATTTCAAAACTGAGGCTTCCAGGTAGAAGACACTTCTGTCCGTCTGAAGTACACCATAAATGTCATCCTAAGATGATGGCCTCATGGGGGGATCGCCCACTTCTACTGGAGAGAGTTGGACACGCCATAGGCCTTGCTGGACTGCGAGGGGAGGCAGCAGCCATGGGGAGGCTGGAGGTTTCCCAGGCCGGTCCTTGACCTGCGCGTGAACTTGAGTCCTAATAGCTAGCAGATTGAAGCAAGCTCGCAGGCCTGGAGAACCGCAGTGGGTTGAACTGGAGTGATTCTGGCCAAAGAACTAACACTTGACTTTACCAGCAGCCTCTCGGATACACCCTGTCAGAGCAGCCCTGAGTAGGCCCACAGGTCCTCTGCTTAGTTACAGAACGGCCTGTGGGGGAGCCCAGCTGTTCCATCTTGCAGGGGCTGCAAGTGTCTTCCAGAGCCTGGGCTGAGAGAAACCCAGCTGTCCAGAGAGGTCACTTTGCAGCTGTTGTGGCCAAGACAGAGAATTCTCCAACTGAGCAGGCTAGGAGTTCGCAAAAGTACCAGTAGCTGATACATTTCTTAGTTGATGGGGTTAGGACTCTGTGCATAACATTCAGCAGGTCTGTGGTGCCAGCTATGCACCTGAGTGATTAAAGCCTGGCTGCCTGGCCCAGGGACACCTGGCGTACACAGTTGCTGCCCACCCCCAACCTTCCTGTCTCTTCCCATCCTCTTCGTTGGTTATTCTTATGAATGTAGCCTGGCCCACTGTGTTTACTGAGCTGGGATCCAAAAAGCCTGTCTTGCACTGATTACACTGAATGGCTCCACGGACTGCCCCCCTGCCGCCACCCTGTCCTTTGTACATTTACTCTTCCCTGTGGTCTTACTGAAGTCTCCTCCCCAGGCAGTGGATCTGAGAGGCCTGGGGAGGCCATGAGGGTTCTCAGTTGCCATTCTTGTTGCTTGCTTACTGTTGCCACATGCTGGGACAAGTGCTTGGTGGTCTCCCTTACCATCCTACCCAGAGATCCCAAGGGGCTGAAGATGGTACCTACACCCCAGACCACATCTCCTCTCCAGAGATACTAGCCAGCTGTCCCAGCAAAACCACACAGTTCCTCAGGGCCAGCTGTCCTGAAGTGGAAGGAGCCAGGGAGAAACCTCCTGCTTGTCTGCCCAGGACCTTGTCCTATGTAGTTTCAGCCCCAGCTCTGGAAGTAGGCGGTGCTTCGTTTTCCACCCAGGCAGGTGTCCTGTGCTTGGGGCTTCTGCAGGGGTGGAAGCCTTCCCTCCTTCCCAGCTTATTTTCTGGGCCTCCTGCCCCTCTGGCAGAGGCCAAAGGAGCAGCCTTGGGATTACCATGAGGGTCTTTACTCCCTCCTCCTGCACCCAGTGCCAGATACAATGTGACCAGGGAGAGGACTGGGCAAGGGAGAGCTCTTACCCTCTAGGAAGGGAAAGCCCTCATGAAGTCCCAAAGAGACTGCCATTCCTGCAGCTGCCTTTCTGAGCTGAGCTGCTCCATGGGTGGTCCCTGCAGGTCTTGATTAGGGCTGCTCCCTGGCACAGATGGCAGGGCGTAGGCCTGCCTTGTCCTGGCCAGGCTGGCTGGGCAGGAAGTACCAGCAAGCACCCTGGAGGGGAGAACCATGTACTCCTTCAGGGCTGTGGACAAGACGGGTGTTTGAGCCCCTCTTGCTCTGCTGGGTGTGACTACTGAGGGGCCAGATGAAAGGCGGGGTCTGTTATCTAAATGAAAGAGCCAGGTGTGGTGATCTACGCTTACAAGTTCAAGACCAGCCTGGGTCACATAGCATGACCCTGACTTCAAAAAAAAAACCTCCAACAAATAAACAAATAAATAAATGAAAGAGAAAAATTTTTAAAAAGGCAGTGTGTCTGCTGGAGATAGTGATAAGGGCCTTGAGTACTAGATCCCCCGCAAAGCTGCCTGTACAGAGTCTTGAGCTCTTGGGAGAGATTCATCCCCCAGTAGACCAGGGAGATGATCAGAGCCACTTTGCAGAGGTTGAAAGACAGAGGGTACCCTCCAAAATAGGAAGGATATAGGACTCAGAAGTAGAGAAGAACTGTTCAATGCCTAGCCTTCAGGAGACCAAGGGAACCCTGCTCCTGGCTGGAACCTCTGCTGTCTCTGCAAGACTTCCCTGATTGGTAGCCTCTGTCTGCTTGACCACTGTGTTGGTCAGTATCTCTTCCCGAGGGCAGCCAGCCTCCAGAGCCCACCTGCGCTATGTCCAGCTCATGTCCTATCTCCAACTGCAGAAAGCTGGCTGCAGCACTGAAAGAGGCCAGTGCCCTGGAGGTGATAGCTCAGCTGCATGGCGAATGTGGATTGGGAGAGGAGGACCGCCAGAGGGTGGATGCAGTGTGTGTCCTCGAGCAGTGACTGGAAGGCCAGCATGGCCCCCAGAGGCTTCTCTCCTCTCCACAGGTCTCTTGCTCTTGCTTCCTCTGGGAGTTCTGCTTGTTCTCAGGCTGGTGACAGCAATCATAGCCCTGGCTCTCCTATCCCATGCAGCACAGCTACATCACCTGTTGCTAGCCCCATTCTACTCTGAGGGCCAGCAAAGCTTGGGCATGGACTGGCTAGGGTTTCTGATTAGGGACTGAGGGAATACAGGCCTCACTGAAGATGAGGTCTGCTCCCCTCTGGAGCCCCTGAAGTGGAGCAGCGAGTGCGGTATTGGAGAGGAGGAGATGTCCATGAGCTGTGCTCCTGGAGCGCAGATGCCCCGCAGGGGCCACGGCAATCTGGGCCAGACACTTACTAGATTTCTCTCAGCGCAGACATAGGAGCAGACCTTGCAGGCTAGACTTGAGGATGAAATAGGATCACGTGAAAGATGGAAAGTGCTTAGGACAGAAGATGTGCTCAGTAAATATTAGCTCTATATGTGACTCCTGTCACCAAGATGGTGTTTTGTTCTAGGCAGACACTCTCATTTTTCTTTCCTGTTCCTCCCGAGTACCTTGGTGTTCTCTGTTGCCATAGCTGTCTCTGCTCTCCTGCCCCATCTCCCTTCTCTCAAGTCTTCTGGCATGTGGATGGCCTGATATCCCTGCTAGTGTCTAGATCTTTAAATCAAGGCCCAGCAATGGAGACTGCCCGTCCATTCCACCCATCTTGCTCTCTCCCACCGTATCCCGGTGTCCCCATTCTCATCTCTCCTGCCTCCTCTTCCGGATGTGCCTCTTGGGATCCTCCCCAAGATCCTCTTTATTCTGTATCCTTGGACAGGCTGATCCCTTTGTAACAGGTCACCATCTCATTTCTAGCTGCAGGGGCCCAACTTGTGCCTGCAGATTATGGTCTTGTGCGTCAGCCTCGGGACTGTCATCTCTGCACGTGCAGTGCAATAGACTAGTGGTCCCAGCCACCCCAAGCTGTCCCTGCTCCCCACCAGCACCACTGCCACCCAGGCAGGGTCTCTCCTGACTACCTGTGAGGCATCTCCCCCACTGCCAAGCTCTGCAGCACTCAGAGCACACAGATGCTGTGGGTTTGGGTCACAATTCCAGTTCTAATCATGGTGTGAACAAATTATTGAATCTTCCCAGCCCCAAACTTGTCATCAGGGAAAGGGCATCCTTCACTCAGTGGTGTTTCTGATTTTCTAAGCCATAAATTCATAACTTAAAACACTGAACTAAAGTATGCAAACATTTCAGGGGCCAGGGAGATAGCTCTATGGCACAAGTGCCTGCCTGGCAAGTGCAAGATTGTGAGTTCAAACATCAGTCCTACCAAAAAAAAAAAAAAAAAAACCTGAAGAATAAAGTACATGGCCAGGCATGGTGGCTCACACCTGTAATCCCAGCACTCAGGAGGCTGAGGCAGGAGGATTGGTGCAGGTTCGAGACCAGCCTGGGCTACAAAAGTGAGCTCAAGGCCAGCCTCAACTGCATAGCGAGACCCTGTCTCAAAAAGACAAAAAAAAAAAAAAAAAAAAAAAGAATAAAGTACATGAACATTTCTAAGCTATGTTTACTTTTCAGCAGACAAAACCAATAAAGGCCTGACCTCACTACAAAAAAAGAAGTGTATCTATAATTAACTGAAGGAAAGAACTGGGAAGAGCCAAGCTATGCTCTGTAGGGAAAGCACATCTTTGACTTGAAGTTCCTGGCTATGCTATGGTAAAGAAAGGCTTGTTTCTGTGTATGAGTTTTTGCCTGAGTCAGTAAGAGGACAGAGTATTCCTGGGTTTGTTTCCTCTGAGGGAGAGAGAAATTGTCCAGCATCTAACGATGCAGATCACTGGCTGTGTTAACAGCCCTGCAGTGAAAAAAAAAAATCATAATGATGTATCCTAATGTGCAGTTAATTTTATTTAAAATTTCCCTGGTGATTTAAAATCCAGGTGAATTTGTAAATACAGCAATGGCCTGGTGTTTTGGAAATGTTAAAGCTGCCACCACCACCACCCCCTGTCCAGGCTGTGACAGGACAGAGCCCCCTGAGCTCTGTGGGATTCCACACTCACCTGAGCAGCCCTCCCACTAAGGTCAGAGGGAAACCAGGGCTGCGTGGCCAGTGTCCTGAGCAGAATCAGAATCAGCTGGGGCTTTCCTGTCCCTCCCCAGTCTGTCTTCCTCCCAGCAATTCTAGTCAAACACATGAGCTGTCCTTAATCTCCTCTCTTCTGTCCTGGCTGCTCCCAGCATCTCCCGGCTCCGGGGCACCCCTCCTGGCTCCTGCAGCCACCTTCTCTCCTAAATCCAAGGCTCATGCATGCTAGGCAGCCACTCTACCCCTTTATTTTGTTTTGGAACAAGGTCTCACTAAGTTGTCCAAGCTGATCTTAGTCTTGCAATCCTCCCACCTCAGCCTCCTTAGTAGCTGGATCCCAGGCGTCATGCCTGCTCCTGGCCTCAGAACCATAATGTAAAGTCACATTTCTGTGCCTTTTCTCAGCCTGGTGCTGTGACTGCTGCCCAGTGCCTCTGCTGGACAGCTCTGGGAGGTGATCCTCCTGCAGCATAAGGCAGGCATTTCATAGATGCTGGTGGGTGGTGCCTGGTGGTGGGCCCTCAGCATAGGGGCCCCCCTGGATCCAGGAGCCCACTGGAGGACACTGACTACCTGATTCCTTTGTTTGTCACTGCTATTGGAGCAAAATAAACTGCTGCTGGAACTTACCTGTCCTCTGTCATCTCTCCATTCAGCTCAAGCTGGCTTTTACACTGGACCACGAGACCGGGCTTCCCCAAGGCTGCCACATCTACCAGTACCACGACAGCAACAAGTAAGTGGCACAGGGCCGCCCTGCTGAGCAGTGCTACTCTGCTCAGAAACAGCTGGCACAAAAATGTATGTTTTTTTGCCCCTGCACATGGCATTTGAAGAACTCGAGTAGGAGAAGTTGTGGTGTACTAAAAGTATTTTTTGAAACACAGGGTCTCGCTGTATAGTTCAGGCTGGCCTGAAGCGCTAAAATACACACACACGTACCACCACACCTGCTTTTAAATTACCTGAGCACGCACTCTCTCCCCACCTTGGCTTTCTGCAGAGCGTGGTCCACTCATGCTGCCTCTGACCACATGGTGCTGGCCAGAGTTGCAGTCTGTGCTCCCAGCAGCAGCACTCACAGGCTCTATTGTCATCCTCTGCTTGTGGTACAGAATCAGTAGGGTGCTCTCTGGGGATTCACAGAGGGTTGACATGGTGGCCTTGTGGAAAGCTAGCCCAAGCATCATCTTGGAGACCATCTCCCTCCTCTCAGATGCCTGCAACCCTTGTTGTTTGTGAGGCAGCGACAGCAGTAGCCAGGGATGCATGGCCTTGTTCGCTGATGGCGGCAATGCCACAGCTCCCCTGAATGCCAGCTCCTTCATGCCTTCCAGCTCTCACACACGGCCATGGGGCTCTTCCCTTGTTTTATGTCTGGAAGCCGAGGCCAGGCTTACACCAGGTGCAGGCATGCATGCAGTCACACCATAAGTAGAAGACAGTTGTCTCCAGCAACAACTCTTGGAAACCCCAGGTAGTGCCAAGAGCAAGCCCAGCTGGTCTCAAGGACATTGAATTCATATCTAGCTTCCATACCCAAGCTAGGCCAGGCATGGTGGTGCATACCTGGAATGCCAGTGTTTGGGGTGCTTAGATAGAATGGCAGGTTCAAGCCCACCCTGGGCAATTTAGCAATTCAATTATACCCTGTCTCAAAATAAGGTTTTAAAATGGGGCTGGAGGCTGTGTATGGTGGTGCACACCTGGAATCCCAGCACTCGGGAGGCTGAGGCAAGTTTGCTGCAAGGTCAAATCCAGTTTAAGCTATGTAATGAGTTTAAGGCCAGCCTAGGTTATAGAGTAAGACTCTGTATCAAAAAAGAAAATAAAAGGTCATATTCAAATTTTATTTTTTATTTTTTTAAATTTTATTTCATTTTACATAAACTTCATTTATTTGTGTTATGGCCAGCTCAGCCTGCCCTGGGGGTGGGGCTGGCACAACATGTGGTGCCAGGGATCAAGCCACAGTCCCTGTGGTTGTCCAAACTTTCCTAGACAGGCGCTTTATACCACTGAGTCATCTCTCCAGCCCAAAATTTTACTTTTTAGTGATTATGATTCCTGTTCTTTATCTCTATAATTATTTAGATCATACTCCTCCACCACCTCCAGCAGAGTATTCAATTGGTCCCCGTTCTGAGGGCACTCTTCTCTTTTCTGGTTGTGACAGTGGACTCACCTTCCATGGTTCCCTTATCTGTGGTTTCCACTTTCCTCTATGACTGTGGTGAACAGACACTGTTTTGCCAAAGGAGTCCCATACACTGTGGTCTTAGGTGGGGTCTTTTTTCCACCCTTGCTTTTGTCCTTCCAGAACCTGGGAGACTCGTGGGTCCTGCTAGATTGGATGTTAACGTCCTAGCTTCAGTCTTGCATTCAAACCCCAAACCCGCTTGTCGTGTGGTTCTGCCTCACAGCAGATGCTCTCTGGGTAGTGAGAAGGGTATGCCTGGCTCTCTCTTCAAATTGCAGCTGTGCCTGCTGCGTCCTGTGGATGCCTCAGCTCTAGTCTCCTACGGGCATGAGCCACAGGCCCAGTAGCTGTGCTCAAGTTACCTTCCTCTTCATTTTGGCCTCTGGAAAGTTCCCTGTCATTCCTTCATGCCCAGACTCATACACAGTGACTCTCCTGGTACACTTCAACCGTTACTTCTCTATTAGTATTAGCAAAGAGGCCCATGCCAGTACCAGAATCAGCCATCTTATCAGTACCAGAACTCTGCGTCAGTTTCTAAAAATGTCCAATCTGACTGCTCCCTAACTGATCCAACATTCAGAGCATTTCTGTTAGGCACTGGGGTTGCAGTGCTGATAAACATGGACTCTGCACTCCGAAGCTCACTGCTGATAGAGACCAACACTCATCCCCAGCAGGACAGCCTAGGGGCATGTCCTCACCCGCATCCTTCAGGCAACCAGCCTCTTCACCTGCCCAGTGTCCCCTGCAGGCCCTTACCTTCCGTCTTCTACTTGGTGGGTCCTCTGTGACCACATCACTTCCTGTTTTTAGGACATTCCCTCCTCCGCATCCTGTAGCACACTCTGGGTGATCGCTGCTTCTACTCAGCTAAGTGCTCCTCCCAGAAGCCACTCCACGCCCTGACAGTGACCACTGGTCTCACCGATCAATTGCTTGTTGCTCACCCCGGTACTGCCCCACCCCCTCTGGTCCTGCTTCCGTCTGTCACTGCATCTCAGCACTGACCTGTGGGCTTCCTCTTGTGGCCGACTTTCAGAGCTCATGGCCTGGTTTGGTCCACGTCTGTGCCCCTCGTGCCTTCTCCGGTCCCTGGTGACAGTGGCTAGCAAGGGGAATGCAGAAGCCACATTTCAGCCTTGAGGGGACAAGGCACCAATGACAGCAGGGAAAGCTGTCCCCGTGGGTAGTTATGCACGTAGCAGGGAGGAGCTGGAAGGCCTCATACAGCTCCATAAATACAGCAGTGAGTGTATTTAGATTTCGCCTGCTGGTGAGGCACTGTAGTGACCAGGAGGAGCAGCCCCACATCACACTAACTTGGGCAGCTCCGTCTTGTATTCACGAGGCCTAGATAGAGTCTGCCGTCTCTGAGGTGTGGTAGCGACAAGAGCCCCCCTGCACCCTGCACACCCCTCAGCAGCACTCTGCCACTTGTACTCCTGAAGCTAATAAACAAGGACAGATTAGAAAACATAAACAGGGCCCAAGCAAGGTCCCAGTGTGTTGGGTAGAGCCTTGCTTTGGCCCTGGGGCGGGCATCCCCAGCCCCCCCACGGGGCCTCTTCCAGGCAGGCCTGTTGCCTTCCAGAAGCCACCCTGAGGAGACCCTGGGTGGGAAGCCTGGTCTGGGAGACCCAGTTCCTGCTGTGTCGCCCCTGTCTGGTTGGCGGAGGACCATCCCCACGCTGGTGAGGCCTGTGTACTTGGCACGTGGTGCAAGGTTACAGGAGAGCGCAGGAAGGATGGTGTGGGGTACCTCCGAGGACCCTGGAAAAGCTCCATAGGAGTTGGATATGGCTGCCTGGCATGATCTAGTGGCCCTGGCAACCCAGACCTGGGTTCCCGGTGCCCCCTGCTATGCCCATTGTTGCTGGTCCCCAGTGTGCCCGCAGTCAGCTGTCCCTGAGGGCTCTGTGGAATCACTCCTAACGCTCTGCCTCTTTCAACTTGGGGACAAGTTTTTTTGCTAAATATGTAAAACAAACCCTTTGTCTTTTCCTGCCTGGTTGGGTGCCTCATCTTGGCAAGGTGAGACACATAGTCATCAGAAGCAGCCTGCAGCAGATCCCGCAGCCCCACCGTCATGGTCCTCCCAGGCCCTGAGCACACCCAATCCAAGACCTCTGGCCTCAGAAGCTTCTCCCCAGGCAGGCGGGCAGGACCCACATTAGGTTGTGGATGGGTGGTTCTGGCCCACAGACAAGCAGACTTGAGCCATGTTAACACACGAGAGGTGTGGGGATGAGGGTGGGGGACGCAGACACGGGGGGCTTGAGCCTGCACCCCACCTGCCCTACTCAGCCTTGTGGTGAGCTCGCCCCCCACCCCCACCAGGAGGTGCTCAGAGAGGAGAGTCCAGCACATATGGCTTCCCTACTCCTCCATGCATCTAAGTCCCTGTCACACCCAGCAGGACCTAGGCCTGCTCTGCTGAGGTTTCCAGCACTGCTGTCCTGCTCAGGCCCAGGCTGAAGTGCATCTGTGTGTGGTCACCATCTCAGTGGCGCCAGAGTGCCAGGGTGTTCCCTACATACCTCTCTCCCACTCACCTCTGATATGAGTCCCAGGCCCACACCGCCCGCTGGTCCCCCTACAGCTGGGAGGGCCTTTGTAGCACCACTCCTGCCCCTGGCCTCTAGCTGCTGCATCCCCTAGCTGATAATGGCCTGGCTCTGTGCCGCCCTGCCCTGCTGATCTCTCCTGCCACGGGGGGCACTTCTGCTGACCCTCAGGGGCCAGCCATTGGGAGCAGTGGTGCGGGCTTCCTGGGGGCCACCGTCTGCCGAGTTCCTGGCCGTGGGTGATCCATTCATCCCAGGGTGGCCCTCCCGTAGCTCCTCATTCCTTCCTCTGTTATCTGCCTTCCCTCGGCCTTAGCCATCATCTTCTCCAGACTTGGCAGGACCCCGAGGGCAGGTGTACCCCATCCCCAGAGTCTTTGCCAGGGAGTTCAATCTTGTACCCCAATAAGGTACCCTTGAGCCAGAGTTCCTTGCTTCTTGGTCCCTTGAAGAAGCCCCTCGAGTCCTCCTAGGTGACTCTCCTCAAGTCTTCTGTGCATATCTTCCTCCTCTCTGCGCAGCTCATACATTCCCTGTGGGCTGCTCTGGCACTAGACCCAAGGGGAGAGTCTTCGAGGGTGTGGTGCGTGAACATCACCAGCGCTGCTCAGGGAGGCTAGCTGAGGGAAGCTGGGCCAAGAGGTCTCCTGCCCACCCGCACACCCGACCTTTACCTGCCAACCCTGGCCCCATGGTGCAGCCCAGTCTGCACCATGGCACACCTATGACCTAGCCTGAGTCTCAGAACAGGGGGGACACCCGTGTGTCAGGCCTAAATGTACCCACCACTTCTCTGAAGGCAGCCTCTCACTCACCAGACAGTGACCAAGCCAGGGCCTTAAGGCCACCTTTCTGCCTCTTTCTCAGAGCCACTCTGGTGCCACCCAGTAGACTTGAGGTCTGTCAGGAGGCAGATGCTGAGGTGGGATTAGGCGTGTAGCAAGAGTGGAAGATGCCACCAGGGAAGGTGCCGGAAGAGCAGATGAAAGGGTAGGGGAGCCCCCACCTTCACACAGGCCTGACACCAGGAAGGAAGCAAGGAAGGGGGCCAGATAGAAGGACGCAGGCTGCAGCCATCGTGGAGCCAGCTTTGGCCAGCTGGCAGGAGGCCCTGAAGCCAAAGGTGGCAGCTTGTGCTGGAGGAGCCTCGCCTCCTACAGGACAGCCACAGAGCACTGTCCGGGAGCAGCTGTCCACAGTGTGACGGCAGGAAGTGTGGTTGTGGCCCACGCAGTGGGGACTTGCACAGCTGCCCACGGGAGAACAACTTGTGTTGCCTCCCCTGCTGCCACTTTTTGGTGAGGACAGAGAGGGGGACCTGGATCAGGGCCTACGTTTAATTCATCTCTTCCTCTGCCTGGTTCTTTCCTTTTCCTCCCAACTGAATAAGCAGAGTATCTTTCCCACCAGCCCTGACAACTGCAGACCCGCACCAACCCTTCCTAGCACTTGAGAAATGGCGCTTTCTGCCTGTGCTTGGGGTGGGTGCCAGGTCCCCCGGCAACGAGTGTGTTACCTAAGATGGTTCATGGCAGAGCGTGAGCGCCTCCAGGCTTCCACGGGCACTGCCAACTCGGGATGAAGAAGGCCTCTCTTGTTCCTGCTCAAGTCC
The DNA here is from genome assembly GCA_004027025.1 of Myocastor coypus. Classification (NCBI taxonomy): domain Eukaryota; kingdom Metazoa; phylum Chordata; class Mammalia; order Rodentia; family Myocastoridae; genus Myocastor; species Myocastor coypus. Next base: position 25,540 of record PVJA010000898.1, on the reverse strand, counting down.
CAGCTCAGCTCAGGAAAAAGGGGCGCTGCAGAGCAGGGAGGGTCCAGGGGAACTGGAGACTGCTTGGCAGGGTGATGCCAGGGGTGACCTCATCCAGCAGCTGCAGCTGCTTCTGTGTGTGGGAGTGGCTCAGCCAGGTGTGAGCTCAAGCGACCACTGTGGCAGGTGGGGCCCAGCCTGGCCCAGTACCAGCCCACTCCTCTTCCCTCCAGAGTGCTCAGTGGAGGACGCATCGCCCGTGCCCCTCATGCCCCTCACACCTTTCCTGCCCATACCTTACTCTGCATAGCAGCAGTCAGGATAGTTCCTTCATCCTCAGTTCTTCCTTCCCAGGAGAGGAGAGGGTGTGAACTGATAGCCAAGAGCATCCTGTCATGGTCAAGTTGTAAACAAAGCCAAGCATGGTTGTGCACACCTATAATCCCAGCACTGAGGAGGCTGAGGCAGGGAGATTGCAGGAATTCAAGGCCATCCTGGGCTGCAGAGTGAGACCCTGTCTCAAAAAAAAAGAAAAAGAAAGAAAGAACGAAAGAAAGAAGGAAAAAGAGGCAGAGCCCGCAGGACGGCAGCTTTGTCATGTCCAGCCCCCTTGAGTCTCGGTCTCTGAGGCACCCATGCAGGTACTCTGGCCAGGGCAAGCTGTTTCTCAGCTAGACAGGGTCAGACCCTTGCCCTAGACTTGCTGAAGAGCTAAGAAGGACAGAGCTGCCGTCATATTTTAAGGCCCTGAATTGCCACCACGGAGGGTCCTTGTGCTGCCTTTCTGAGCTCACAGCTGAGCAGAGCAGCGCAGTGTGGAGCCCACATGAGTGGGAAGCTTTGTGGCTGCACACTTGCAGCAAATGCAGTGGTGCCCACACAGGGCACTCTGGTCGCTGTCCCATCCTTCCATGGTGCACAGGCCGGAGAGCGGATTCTGACAGTAATGTAAAACTTCCTTTTGGACACAGACATGTGTAAACCTGTGCACAACCCTGAGCAGGAGGCAGCAGGCATACTTGAGTGGGGAGACAGAACGGCCCCTCTCTCCTCCAAAGTCAGGGCCCTGCAGCGTCTGATGCTGGAGATGAGCTTGTCTGGCCTTGAACGTGGCGTGAGTGCCAGCACTTCATACTGTGTCCGGTTTCTTCTCTCTCAGCACCACCATCAGGAGAACGGGACCGAGCTGTGGTATCCGCTTAGTCGCCACTCGGCTCCATTGCGGCACGCCCTCCCTCATGTGGATGAGTCACAGCTTATCCACTCTGTGTTATTCTGGTCAGCATTTAGGTTGCTTCCAATTTCGGGTGACAAACAATTTTTTAAATGCATTTAGTACAGGGTCTACAGGGTCTTAATGCAAAGATCGGGCTGGTAGTGATCCTCCTGTTTTCAGCCTCCCAAGGCTGCCACTGTGTCCATCCTCAACTGCTGTGTCGGTATGCACCAGGGGTGGGGCCAGCACAACAGGGCAGGGATTGCACCCTGGCCCCTGCGTTTGCCTAAGCAGGCACTTTAATCCACTGAGTTATCTGGCTGGTCCAGACAGAAGCAGTTCTGCTTGTGCGTGTCTTTTGGGGCACATACACATGTATTTGTCTTTCAGTATTACCTAGGAATGAACTTGTCAAATCATGTAATTTTACCAGCAATACATGAGAGCTCTGCTTTCATTCAGTAAACTGCCTTTTCAAGTTGCCTCTTTTTCTCCTGAGTATTTTTGTTTTGTTTTATTTTTGTCTTTTTCTGAGACAATCTGGAAATTCTACCTTAGCCTCCTAAGTGCTGGGACTGCAAGTGTGTGCCATCATACCCAGTCACTATTGCTTAATTTTAATGAAGTTCATACTGCCAATCCTCTTTTAGCCTTAAGGGCTTTCGTATCCCTTTTAATAAATCTTTGCCTGTATCAAAATCTTGAAGACACATTCCTAACTTTCTTTTCTTGTGCCGAAACCACACTGCTGTAATTCTGCAACTTTTGTGAAAAAAAACAGTTTTGACATCCAATAAAGCTGGATTTTCCTCCTGTTCTTCTGTAAAGAGCATGTAAGTGTCCTTGACTTTTCCATTTCTGTATCAATATTAGCACCAGGATTATCAGTTACCATATATGGGCGCACAAACTTGCTAGGACTTCTATTCCAAGGTCATTTTCAATACATCTGTCTGAGAAAATTTGGGATTTTTATGATCATGGACCCCTAAGATTATCACAGAAGAGAAAAATGTGCATCACCCAGTGATATCACAGCCGTCTTGGTGCACATTGCTTGCGCAGCCGCTGTAAACAGAACTGCTCTGGCACGGTATGTGCAGTTCTGACTGGAGAATTCCTGTCAGCTTGAGATGTGGCCATGATGGTTCACAGTGAGGAGCTAGATAAGTAGAATCTGAATTGTATTTAAGGAAAAAAGAACTAATGTTTATCATAAGCTACTAATTATAACCTTGCAAGGTAGGCTTCCCCTTCTCAGTCAAGTTTTCTACAATTAAAAATATTTTTGGTGGGAATTGACCAGGCATGATAGCTCAGGCCTATAATCCCAGCACTCTGGAAGGCTGGGGCAAGAAAGTCACAAATTCAAGCCCAACCTCAGCAATATAGCGAGACCCTATCAAAAAGTAAAAAATACAGAGGATCTGGGTCTACAGCTCAGAACAAAAGCCCTGGGTTCAATTCGCTCTCGCTCGCTCGCTCACTCTCTGTCTCTCTCTGTCTCTGTCTCTGTCTCTGTCTCTCTCTGTCTCTCTGTCTCTGTCTCTGTCTCTCTCTCTCTCTCTCTCTCTCTCTCTCTCTCTCATCCCCTGCAGTGGCAGTGAGCTGAGGCACCTCGGCCTTCCTTGCTGGAAGGAGCCTCTGTGCCTGCCTGTGACCCCAAGAACTGCGCTGTATGTAGCTCTGCATAGCCTCCCGCTGAGCTCCCCTTCCTCTGTCCCTTCTGCCTCCTGTTGTCCTCCTAGCCCTGGACAGGTGGATTAAGGGATAAGACAGAGAACAAACAAGCCTAACCTAGCAGGCCTAGGGGTCTGGGGCCCCAGCTGGGGAGACGCCCACACCTCGTATTCCTTCTCTCCTCCATTTCACACTCCTCCTCTGCACCCCAAGGGTGACCCACAAGGTTTCCCAGCAAGATAGTAAATTCTAGATCACCGAGCACTCTTGAAACTAAATCCTTCAAGGCTCTTAAAGCCTTGTGTTCTTGGTTGATTAATACAGGGTTATGTGAATCAAATGACTTTTTTCCTTTCTTGAGTTAAATGGCCTTTGTATAATTCTGCTGTTCCTTTCCTGTCTTTCTGAGATGGACTGTAGTTTCTTCCTCTCCAGAGCCTCCTGAGGATGCCACAATCCAGTGTGATGTGGAAACCCTGCTGTCCCCTTCACAGATGCTTCCAGGCACACAAGGATGCCCTCCTACCTGTATCCTTGGGGCCAGAATCACCATGTTTGTGTCTCTGCCCCCTGGAGTCTGTCGGTTTCCTCGTGTGACCCACCATCTTCTCTCTGCATCTCTGGGGTTTCTCATCCAGGCTACATGTCCCCAGGAGGCAGGCTGCTCCCTTGGGACTGGACTCAGTGGGCCAAGGGCAGCTTTTCAACCCCAGAGAGTCTCAAGGAGGCTGTGATACTGAGGGCACTGCCCTGTGAGATGAATAGGCCCCTCTACCCAGCTAGCTGGTGGGGGCAGCCAGCCAGCTAGCTGCACCAGAACAGATGCCTTTGCCACTGACAGGGACAGGGGCCCCATGAGACACCTCCCTCAGCACCTGCAGGCCTGTGCCACTCTCAAGGTCAACCCTGGCAGAACATAGTCCACACAAGAGCAGGTGGATCTCAACCCACAGAAAGGTGCTCTCCGCCGTCACCTCCCTCAGCTGCCTGGCAGGTGACCAGGCCGTGCTTGGCCCCTTCAGCTCTGTACTCAGCTGTGTGGCCCTGGGGAAATGTTTCTGACTTGTTCTCGGTGGTTGGGCCAGAAGCCTTGAAGCCTGAAGGAACTGCTGCTGAGGACAGACAGGGGCTATCAAAGTTGTGAATCACTTCGCAGCTGCCTCAGGCATTGCACAGGAGCAGGGCAGCCATGGCCACAGTCATGAGGTGCTTTTCCCTCTGGGCAGCATCCAGCTGGGCAGGGCTCTCCGGGTGACTCAGCTCGTGCCCTCTGAGCTAAGTGGGAGGAAATGGCCCACTTAGGCAGCAGCTCCAAAACCCCAGCACTGTAAGGCCTGGCAGAGACACAGGATACAGTTCACTCCACCGACCCCAGGCTAACCCTGGCAGCCCACGTGACCCTTCATCAGCCCCAGGCATGGGCTGGGCACCCTGGCCCAGGCTCCAGAGTAGAGCAAGACATGGCACGGCCAGGGAGAGCTGGCATTGCATGTGAGCAGATGAGGAAGGGCAGGGCTCACCTGTCGGGGTCAGAGCCCTGTTCCGCCACTCTGGACCTCAGCGCACCTAAGCCACGCCAATTCTAGGAGGAAGCCCCTTGCTTAGCCTCATATGCCACCAGTCTGGGCACCACTGTCCTGCACCCGGGCCCTTCCTGTCCCCTGTTGCTGTTCCTGGGGCCTTCCACAAATGAGCTGGTGCTGGAGTGACCCAGACCAAAAAAGGTGGAATTATTATGCGTGTGGCATTTTCATTTGGGAGAGGATTCATTCTTCCTCTCCCTCTCCTTCTTTGGACCTTGCACTTGCCAGGCAGGCATTCATGCTGCTGAGCTATCTTCCCAGCTCTAGGGATTCGTTCTTTTGTAGGCCAAAAACTTTTTCTTAAGCTGATATGTCTTTAACACCATCAACTGGACCTGACAGTCATTTTTTGGTACGTTAGGATTATTTGAAATGTCTTCATTGTCCTGTGAAAGGTGTCACTCTGCAGTCCCTTTGCCTCCAGATGCAGTGTCTCCTCTGAGTCCTGAAGTTTTGCTGTCCCTCCCCACCCTGCAATCAGAACCAGCTGTGGCTGCACCACCAGTCTGAAAGATGCTCAGCCATGACCGCAGGGCCTCCTGCAGTGTGGAAGCGAAGCACCAAGGTTAGGGTTATCCTCCCAGGCAGGAGGGGTCCAGCTGAGGTCCGGATGTCGCGACCCAGTGCCCAGGCCTGTGTGCTGCTGACCTCCTGGTTCTGTGCCGGGGTTCAGGCATACAGGCTGGGAGTGGTTGCATATTGGACTCAGAAGCCAGGCTTAGGCTACTGAGCTGACAGGCTCTGCTGGTGTGTTTTGTCCCTGAGGAAGTTTCTTCCTGGAGGAGCAGCCCTCCAGTTGCCTCTGACTCTGTTTTCTTTCAGTCTTCCACAGGCGGTCAGCATCTTCTGGGCAATAACGATTCTAGGAGGCCCTCACTGTGCTTCTTCTGTGTTCTGTCCTTGCAGCCAAATTTTCCATTCCCTTAGGCTTTTTCCCAGCACACGTCCCAACGTTGCTGCCATCAGACTCATGTCATCGTGAACAGAACCCTGGGTCTGGAAAGAACAGGCACCCTGCTGGGTGTCCTAGGAGGCAGGTTCTTTGGTTCACAATAGGAACAGTCTGAACTCCTTGTAGCAGAGTGTGAGTGCTTGTGTGGACCAAAGTGGAGAAAACACAGGACATCGCTTTCCTGGGGCATCCTGGCAGGTGGCAGGGGGAGGTAAGGAAATGGCCCCTGATGGTCCTGTGCATTGACAGAAGGTGGCAGTTGGTGTTGATCTGAGGCCTGTGCCCGGCAAGGGCAGCCAGTGCGGTGCAGCAGTGCCCTGTGGATGTGCCCTGGAGGCGGCAGGGTGTTCCATGTCCTTTGTGCTTTGTGCTCTTCATCTTCTGCGTGGTGTGGTGTGGTGTGGTTTGGCTTGGTTTTGAGCACAGTCTTGCTCTGTAGTTCAGGATAGCCTTGAATTCATTATGTGCTCCAGGCTTGTGTCAAGCTCATGGTGCTCCTCCTGCCTCAGCCTCCTAAGTGCTAGGATGACAGGCGTGCGCCACCATTCCCAGCCTTCTATTCCTTTTTTTTTTTTTTTTTTTTTTTAATGTATTTATTTGATACAGGGTCTCACTACGCAGCTTGAACTCATAGTGATCTTCCTATTTCCCTCTCCCCAGCACTGAGATTACAGGCATGTACCACCACACCCAGTCTCAGTGGCCAGCTTGGCATTCAGTGCTGGAGATTGAACCTGGGTCCTTGCACTGATCAGGCAGGCTGAGCTATCTTTACAGCCCTCTACTCCTTAATAGCAGTGCTCTTATCACCCTAAATCAGGGCAGAGGGTTATCCTAGTGCAGATTAAACATTCATAATCTGAAAATAAAAATCTGAAATAGTCTTAAATCTAAAATTTTCTGAGCTTTCAATCAGCATACTTTATTGAATTTGAGATCATTTCAGGTTTTATATTTTTGGATTAGGGATGCCGAGCCAGTGAGAGTTAGACACATAGACCACATGGAACATGTTTGGTCCCAAGCAGTTTAAGTAAAAGATCCCCAGCCTAGATCTTACAGCCCCCCACCCCCAACACACACACACCTCCCAGCCACCGACTTCCCAGAGGAAACGGAGCCAGGCGCAGAGCTGACCAGATCCTGCCCAACCTGTCTGCAGGCTTACTGAGTACTCCCAATGGGCCAGACCTGAGCAGAGAGTTTCGTGTCACTCATTTAATCCTTAGCCCAACAGAACGCTGGGACAGGGTAAGTCACCTGCTTTGGGCTACAGGGTAGAGTGGATTGGTGCTCTGTCCTTTCACTGTGGGCTGCTGCAGCTACCTGTGGCTCCTAAAGTAAAGCTGCCACCTCTTAGAAAAAGGGCCTGGAAGCCCAGCCATGGCCTTGCGGCTTGGAGGGCTCACATTGGCTCTAGGACTCGGTCCTCTGCTCATCTAACGCACTGCTAGACACCTGCTAATTTCAGGCACTGTGCTGAGTATGGGGATAAGGAAGCCCCTGCAGGCCCCTTGAGGAAGATCTGGGGGTAACTGAGGATATAGCAGTTCCTGGTGGTCCTGAGATGCTGGTGTCCAGACCCCCAGAGATAGATGGCGGAAGCAGCCTCCCAGTGGGAGGCAGAAGCAGAGAGCCAAGTTCTGTCTCTGCCATTTGTCCCACTATACAGACAGAGCCAGACCAGGGCCAAGGAGATAGCTCAGTAGAATAAGCACTTGCCTGGCAAGCACAAGGTCCTGAGTTCAGTCCCTGGTACTGCCCAAAAAAAGGGGGGGGGGGTGGCCCAGACAAGACAAAGCAAGGCTCTGGAAAGCTTGCAGGGTGGAGGCAGCACCCAGCTCAGATCAGGCAGGGGAGAGCCAGGGCTCAGGCATCACAGCTGCAGCCCTCCATAGAGGAATGGGACCCCTGCCTAGTGCACCCCACCCTGGGCTAGTGCAGCCTCAGCTCAGGCTCCGCATTACACCCTCACGTCAGCAGAGCCCTGTCTGCCCCCTCCACCTCCTGTCTTTGGGGGTCACCTAAGGACAAAGCAGGGACAGGCTCATGCCCTGTGAGCCGGGGGCAGTCACACCTTTCCGAGCCTCCCTCCATCCTCACCAGTAATGGGAATTCTGACTTGAGTCCTGGGTGGGCTGGAACTGGCACAGCACCAGGCATCAGCCCGCAGAGAGGCAGGAGCACTTTCTCATCCCTGCCGGCCTCAGGCAGCTCCAGGCTACACAGCTCCGAGAACACAGAAGTTAGCCCCAGGGGTGAAGTTGTCCTCCCCGGCCCTCCACAGGTGAAAATAGCTTCTGCCATAGAAATGAGAGCTCAGTCTTACATAGACAGGCAAAACAACCTCAGATAAGAAAAATATTTCCTAGGTGTGATAGTGCACACCTGTAATACCAGCTACTTGAGAGGCTAAGGCAGAAGAAGCCTAAGTTCAAGGTTAGCCTGGGCGACCAGGCAAAACCTGGTCGGCTCAGTGGTACAGGGCCTGCTCAGCATGTGTGAGGCCCTGGATTCACTCCCCAGCACTACAGAAAAATAAAGAACAACTGTTTACCGGATGCCTACTTTGTGCCAGGCACCATTCCAGGCCCTGGGGAACAGTGTCAGTAGCACTCTGGGAGCCACCCACCAGGCTGGGCTTGGGAGCTGTGGCCAGCCCAAGAGAGATGGAGTGGGGTGGTGGAGGCAAAGGAGAGTGCAGGAGCCAGGACTCACGTGGCCTCAGGGCGCTCAAAGGTCGCTCTTCTGACCACGGCTGGTTGGTGCTGGGTGCCAGAAGCCCTTCCGACCAGCAGCCTCACTCTGGCCCTGCGGCCTCAAGCATTGGTGCTGCTGGCTCTGACTCCCGGAGGCCTTCAGCCCTGCCTTGGGCCTAGACCTAGAGTAGGAAAGAAGGGGTGAGGGTTGTACAAGTAAAAGATTGCATATACCGGGGCGATGGCGCACAACTGTAATCCCAGCATTCAGGGGGCTGAGGCAGAAGGATCAGGAGTGTGAGACAAGCCTGGGATCTATAGCAAGATCCCATCTCAAACACAAACAGAAAAGATTCCAACAGTTGTATTGTTGTTCCCAGGAAGCTGGTTCAGGGCCAGGGTGCAGCTCAGCGGTGCAGCGCCTGAGTTTGATTCCTTGTCCCCAGAGAAAAATAAAGGAAGCTGGAGTGCGCTGGGACGTGGCCTTCTCTGCCAACAAAGCTCAGACCCCTCCCCACTGCCCTCCAGAGCCTGTCCTCCTGCCTGCAGCACCCACACAATTTCCAGGGCCGCCCATCCTGCCTGCCCCCTTACCCCCAGAGCCTGTTTGGAGTCACTGCCATTGCGGTTTTGGCGGGCAGTACAACGAGGCTGCAGGTCCCCTCTCCTACATGTCTCCAGGAAGGGCTGCCCTGCCACAACCAGGAATGCAGTCCCGCCACCGGGTCTCAGCGGCAAGTCTGTGAGTCCTTCCTGAGATCAGGAAACCTCAGGCCAGGGCACCACATGATGACATGCAGGGCAAGCCGAGTGGCCCTCCTGTGACAGCAGGGGTGCAGGAGGAAGAGGGTTCGGGACTAGACAAAGGAAGACCCGGAATTCTTTAGCCACAGCTAACTCCGAGGCTCTAGGGATCTTGGATCTGTGAGCTGATTCACGGCAGGGCATGTGGGAGTCGGCTCCTCCCTTCCCACATGTGCTTGGTGTGAGCCCGGCTGCCTGGTTTCTTTGCAGCCTGTTGAGGCTGTGGGACTACAGGAAGCCTTGGCGAAGCCCTGTGCCTTTACTTCTGTGACTAGCTTTGTGCTGACAAAGGGCTTGCTGCATGTGACCCAGCATCTCAGAGTGAGCCCCTCCACTCCCCAGCCTCTGCTAGACAGGCTCAGGGTGGACCGGGATGCCTGGCCTGAAGATTCCTCCTGAGCCTGCCTTGCTGCAGCCATGCCCCAGCTGGTCCTAAAGGAGGCTGATGGGTAGGCCTCAGCAGTGGGAAGCCTGGCTCCAGCCTCACTGGCAGGGCTGTTCCACTCGGCAGAGCCCTGCCCCTCACTCTGAGGTTTCCATGCCTGTGGACTGGACCCATTTGTTTCCTCTCAGTTTTGTGGGAATGTCCAAATCCTGGAGCAGGTTGCAGCAGACCCAGCAGGGGAGGGTCAGAGAGAGGCCTCACAGTGACGCTAGACATGGAGCTGGCCCTGTGCTCTCCCCTGCCTGGGCGGGTGCCCTCCCAGGAGGCCCTGTCACCCAGCCTGCAGCTTCCTCTGGGCCTCTTGTTTCTGGCTCCCAGCCACCAGCTCCACACTGGCCTGACCTAAGTGGGCACTGCAGCAACGATCTGGGAAGTTTCCCATCCCAGCAGCCCTCAATTTAGTGTTGCTCGCACCACTGCCTTCCCAGCACGCCCCCTGCCCTGGGAGTTTTCTACCACACTGTGCTCCATCTGGGCCGCAGGGGGAGCAGTAGGCGCCTTGCAAGGGCAGCCACCCAGCTGTGGAGAAGGGGCCACGCCCAGGCACACAGCCCCTGCAAGAGGCCCTCCAGCTGCCTTTGAGGCCGCTGAGGAGCCCAAGGGCTTCCGACACATGGCAAGCGAGGAGAATTCAGTCTGCAGAAGAAATGAATCTACAGCTGACTGGGAGCAATTCTTACCAAATTTCCAAGTTAGCAGTTTTCACCAAGAGCTAATTGCACCATCTCTGCAAGCAGCCTGATCCCATTAGCGTGAGGCTCCCTCAGTCATGACAAGTTCCCCGGGTGGCTGAGGGCGGAGAAGGCTGTCCCTGTCACACTTGGTTCTGGTCTCAGAAAAACCCTGCATCTTTGCCTTTGGGCAGCAGCCAGGCCACTGCCAGCCCTGCCCCCAGGGAGGCTCGCCCTCACTGTGGTCACTCCCAAAGCCACCTCCTAAGTGTGCTGGGGATGGGAGGGGGAGCGAAACCTCTCATCTGGCTCAGGGGTAAAATGGAGCCAGAAACTGGGCATTCTCAGACACCCTGCCATTGTGGCCACACAACCTTCCCCCCCACCCCAACCCTTCAACCACCCACTTCCAGGAGGGCACAGAGCATGGGAAGAGCTGACCAGATCCTACCCACACCTGCCTGCAGCCTGCAGACCAAGGAGGCTGACCCTGTGCTGGAGCCATTGTAAGCTGGCTTCTTCCTTTGCTGGCCTGACGGGCACAGGCTTTGCTCCTTTCTCCTTGCAGAGACAAGGGACAATGCTTCCTACAAGCGAGGGACATTTCCAGAGACAGGGTGCTCCTGGCCTTGCTCCCCACAACTCCTCACAGGGCTCCCGTCATGCCCTGCTCTACGTCCGCCCCTGCGTGTGTGCAGGAGCCTTTGGGCCTCTCCCTCCACCCTGCCCCCCACTCCTCTCTTTCTTGACTTGCTCATGCCTGGTGCTTCCAGTTTGGGTTTGTTCTTCTCCTACGCCACCACCACCGCATCACTTTCTGGTTGTTCCTCAGCATTCTTGGAATAACCTTGTGATGCACGCGTATATTCCCAGCGGAGCTCCTGGGGCCCGGCTGAGGCACCCTAGCGCAGCAGTGCCTAGGACACATGGAGGCTGCTGCCCAGGGATCTGGGACAGAAACCTGTCCCTTCCTATGTACATTTTAGCACCCTCATCCCGAGAGGGGTAAGACCATGTATGTGCTTTCTGTGTAGCCAGCTGGGAAGTGACAGGGACAGGGACCTCCGTGGATTCCTGAACTGCAGCCTGCGGTGCCACATGCTAGCATCCCTCACTCTGCACCAGGACTGCGCACAAGGTGCCAGAAGGGGAGGCCAGGGGCCTGGTGCCACAGTGAGTAGAAGGGAGTAGCACATGGGACAGTCCCCTGTCGTACTCCCATGGCAAGCAACGTCCAATGAAAAGAGGCTAGAGAGGAGCAGCCAGGACTTCCAGGCTGTGGGAACAGCAGTGTGGAAGGACAGAAGCCAAGGGAGCCACAAGAATCAGTATGACTGGCAGGTGGGACAGGGTGGAACAGGGAGCAATGTGGATGCCAGAGGGAGCTACTGACGAGACAGGGCTACAGGCTGGCCAGAGTGAGGAAGACATCTAGTCTGGGACCTGGACCACTCAGAGCATGGGACGTGCAACAACAGTGTGGTCTGTCCAAGGCTGGGCTCAGGCTTCGTGCCCCTGCTTGCTGGACTGCCACTCCGTCAGCAGGGGTGGGCATCTTGCCCCTTCCTCTAGTTGCTTCATCCCCACACATCTTCCTTTAAGACATGACATAGACAGGCCAGTCCTCAGATGGCTTCCTTTTGTAAGGTCACCTTACAGACTCATTACCATTGAGTAAGCAGATGGGCTGACCCCCAGCACTTCACAGACACTTGCATTTACACAATACTTTTGGGGGGTTGAGTACTGGTGATTGAACCCAGGACTCCCTTCTACCATAGAGCCATATCCCCACCCCTTTTGAAATTTTATTTTGAGTTAGGCTTTAGTTAAGTTGACTTACCAGGTTGGCCTCAAACTTTGGATCCTCCTGCCTCAGCCTCCCAAACAGCTGACATTGCAGGCATGTACCATCATGCCTGCTATGCTTTTTCTTTTCTTCCTTTTTTTTTCTTAATGTATTTAGTACAGAGTCTCACTACACAGATGCACAGATTGAACTTGTAGTGATCTTCCTGTTTTCAGCCTCCCAAGCACTGGGGTTTACAAGCACACGCCACCACACCCGGTCTCAATAGTCATCTCAGTGCACCCAGTGGCAGGGCTGGCTCAGCATGCCGGGGGGGATCGAACCCCAGTCTCTGCATCTGCTTAAGCAGGCACTTTAATCCACTGAGCCATCTGTCTGGCCCCTGTACTTTTCTCTTTTACCATTAATACACTTGGAAATCACCCTTGCTTGTGGAAGGGTGTGTATTTGTGGTGTGTATTGGTGTGGAGGTTGCTTGTGGCCTTTGCCTATGAAGCCATTAGGCACAGAGCTGAAGAATGTGTGCCCCATGTCCTAGCTGGAGCACAGCCATCTCTCACGTGCACGTCCACCCAGACCTCCAGAGTTGCAGGGCCTCTGAGGCAAGGGGCTCCTGATGTGCTGCAGATGGCAGGCTCTGGCAAGACTTTGGCTGGGGTTCTGGAAGGTGGCCCGGTAGACGGCCTTGGGAGCAGTTGTCAGGCCACCGCTGAGTGCCAGCTCTCCTTCCCAGCAGGAGGAAGTAGCCTGTGACCCAGGGCAGGCGCCCAGGCCGAGGCAGCGTGCCCTCAGCAACGCCTTGCCCCCTGGCCCTTCAGGCTGCAGAGCCCACAACAGCTTGGCTCGCTCCTAAGGCCTGACTCCTGCCATGTTCACAGCCTTACTCCCAGGGGAGGGAGCAGCAAGGTAGGAGCTCGGCGGTCTGAGTCCCCATTAGCCCTGGACCTCTGCTATTTGCTCCACTCGTCCCCAGAGCACTGACTAGCACCCTGGATGCCCCGGATGTCAGACCACGGGGCTCTGTCTTGCCCAGAAGTTCCTGGGTTCTAAGCTTTCTCATGCCGCATCCCAGGACCAGGGACAGAAGACACTGGGTGCCCCTGCCGGCCATTGGACTTACACCTGGAGTAAGGTGGTCCCAGAGGAGACCAGAGATGTTTACACTCCAGGCCTTTGTACCTGGGGTGCCAGCCCTGTTCCCTGGGGCATCTTCAGCTCAGGGAGTTCTGGTTGCTGGGCAGGTTGCTGGCTTTGACCCTCCTCTTCCAGGTTCTGCTGGGTCCTGACCAGGAGTCCCATGGGGCCCTGCACTAGGACCTGCCAGCCCATCCCTCTGCAGGCAGGAGGAGGACATTAAGATGGGAAATAGCGCTGCACACCTGGATCCCCAGTACTCTGGAGGCTGATTGTTGGGAGTTCCAGACAGCCTGGGCTACAAAGTTAGCTCAAGAGCAGCCTGAACTGCATCTCAAGAAAAAAAAAAAAAAAAAAAAAAAAGCCAACCTGGGAGATGGGCCCCTGCAGCTGCCCTGACACACTCACACACAGTGAGCCTTGCTGCTGGCACTCTGGGAATGAGACCATACACCCCCTCCCTGGGCAGTGACAGTGGCATTTGCCTGGGGTGGGTGTTGAATGCCTCCGAACCGCCTTGGGCAAAGGCTCTCACCCTGACCCCACAGAGGGAGGGTCGGCTGGAGCCACTGGGAAGACCGATGCATGGCCCCATCCGAAGTCCGCCTCTCCCCATGAACTCCCTGCCTCTGTCAAGGTCAGAGGCCACGCTTCCTCCGCAGACCTCGAGGGGCTTGGGACAGCTGGGTCAGAGAGGACAAGAGTTGGGGTCACTGCATGAGCAACTGCCCGAGGTCCGTGGCCAGTGCACAGGGCTCATGGCCCACCGGCTCCCTGTCCCCTCCTTCCTGTTCTGTCCTCAAAGTTACTTGACCGGGAGAGGGGAAGCACTGGCGCTGTTGGGAGGCTGGAGCGCAGAGGTGCTGTGGGGCTGTGCTGCCACCTGCTGGCCATGTCTCAGAAGTGCAACCTGGGGCAGCCATGAGGTTACAGGTGCCTCTGTTCACCCAAGGAGTAGAAGATTCTGGGCCTGCGTGGGGAGCTGTCTAGAATGTGCTGGGCCCTAGGGCTGTCTGCTGAGTGGATGGGCGCACAGATGAATAGACATAAGTACTTGAGCATTGTGCAGTGATGGCACGGGAAGCTGCCAGTGGAAGCAGGGGCTCCTTTTGGGTTAACAAGGTCTGGGTGCAAAAGCAAGAAGAACCCCGTGGTACTAGGCTATGACACAGGAGCTCTGGACCAGTCATTGCCCCAGCAGGCTGCTGAAGACTAGAGCCTGGTCAGAAGGATGGCTCAGGGTGCCGCTTATGTCTCCAAGCAGCCTGCGGGCTGGGGCAGGCTGTCTCCTGTTTGAATGGAGAAAAGGCAGTGACTCGTGCAGGCTCCCACAGCAAGAGCAAGGCAGAGTGACGGTTCACTCTGCCTGTCAGAGAACACGTGGCTGGGAAGGTGCTCAGAGCCAAGCGCTCTGGAAAGAAGGGAGCGGCACAAGGAAAAGAAGAGGGCAGAGGACAGTGGGCACTCAGGAGGCGATGGTTATCATCGGGCAGGCAAGCTGCTTGCTGCGTGTAGTGTGCAGAACATGAAGGCCAGCTGAGGCCTGAGCCTTGTCCACACAGTGGGCGGGGCCTTTGGGGGCTGTTGCTGGTCTCCCCGGCCTGCTTCCTGTACAGAGGGCTCCTGGTGAGACGGCCTGGGGGAGCAAGAGGAGGGCGCTGTGTACCTGGATGCCCCACCTACACCTCCCCATCCCCAGCCCATGGCTGCTCTGACCACAAACTTGTTCAGGTGTGCCACAAACCCTGTTGGCTCATCTAGGACAGATCCCTGTGGGCTAAGCCGTAGGGACACAGCAGGTGTGAGACCTCACCATTGCAGGTCCTTGGAAGACCCTGGCTGACACAGGGAACAGTGCACACACAAAGCAGAAGAAAAACGTGTGTGTGTGTGTGTGTGTGTGTGTGTTGGTGAGTAAGGCCTTGAGAAGGGACTGGCACAGAAAGACCAGGGTAAAACAAATCAGATTGGTGGCTGAGAGCTTGGCTCTGCCTGAGGACCTGAAAGGTGAGAGCTCTGCGGGGTGCTCATGGCTAGTGGAGGGTCCCTCATGTCCCACCCTCCCCTGCAGGCTGGTGGAGGAGTTCATGCTGTTGGCCAACATGGCAGCAGCCCACAAGATCCATCGCGCCTTCCCGGAGCAGGCCCTGCTGCGCCGGCACCCCCCACCACAGACCAAGATGCTGGGCGACCTGGTGGAGTTCTGCGAGCAGATGGGGCTAGCCGTGGATGTCAGCTCTGCTGGGGCCCTCAACGTGAGTGAGGGTGGCTGGACCATGCCTGGCAGCCTGCTGGAGGGACAAAAAAGGATGCCTGGGAGTCAGGGCTGCAGTAGCCTCTGTTTCCCCCCAGGGGACAGGCCTAAGTCACAGGAGGTGGAGAGGGTGCTGGGCAAGAGCCTTTGGTAGAGGCACTGGGATTATTGGAGGCCAGGAATGGTTCTGCTGAGTAGTAGTTTGGGGTGCTTCCTGCCTGGAACTATGCCATGTGGAGCTGAGGACCCCAGGATCCTGGCTCTGATCCCACAAGAAGGGGACTTCAAGTGCTCTGCAGAGCCTTGGGGGTGCCCAGATCAGAGAGTTGGGTATCCTTTTGCCGAGGCAGTAGCTGATCACAGCTCTGGCAGCTGCGGGCTGCCCCCTGCACCCCAATATAGCCATCTGAACCTCTTCCCAGGGTGTGTCAGGTGGTCAGCAGGTGACAGAGGCCCAGAGCCACTCTCCAAGCCTGGCTACATCTTACCTGGTTTCTGGGCTTTACTTCTAGAAAAGTCTAACGAAGCTATTTGGAGGTGACAAGTACTCGCTGGCTCGAAAGGAGGTGCTCACCAGCATGTTCTCGAGGCCCATGCAGGTAAGCAGTCTCGCCTGCATGCTCGCTGTGCTCAGGCCTGGAGGGAGAGCGAGACAGGGGCTAGGAGACACGTTTGGTGGAGGGAAGACACCCCAGGCAGCCCCAGAGATGGGTGGGCAGGACCATGTTCTCTGAGCTCCTAGCCATTCAGACTTGGGGCTGGCCAGGAAACCAGGCAGCAGAAAGGGTCTCACGCTCCACCCCAAACATGGAGTTCAGTCGGGAGAAATGGTGCCTGTGGGGGGACAGAGAGCCTTGCTGCTGGCTGTACTCTGTACCAGGCCAAGTGTGCTGAGAACCAGGCTGTTGCTGAGGGCTGTCAGGGCAGCAGGAGCTGAGGCGCTAGCGGCTCAGCCCTGTCAGAGGCAGCCCACTTTACAGGTCCCTGTTCTTGCAAGTCCTGACACCTCAGAGCTCTGTTCAGACTGGAATCGCCCCAAGCCCTGGTGGTACTCACCGAGTAGGGGCTCCTGCAGCCACCCTCTCTGCTCTGCCCCACCTGAGGAAACTACGTACCCTATTCCTTGGGCCAGGAGCTGCACAGAGCCTGAAAAGACTGAATTCTCCTGGGCCTGGCTGCCAAGAAGCAGAGGCTGCCTCCACCTGGGGCCCAAGAGCAGCAAGCAGGAGGCTGAGGGGCTTGGTGCTCTTGCACGCAGCTCTTTCCATGTGGCTCAGACAGCCCAGGATGGCACCAGCAGTGGGGCACCAGGTCATGGGCAGCACATCCCTGTCCTGAGGATACTAGGGCTGTCATCACCACAGGAAACCGGTCCCTAGCCATCCTGTCCTCCCAGATGGCTCCTCAGCCAGGAGGAGGAGCATGTCCTGCTCCACCACACCCCAGCTTATCTGGCCCGTCCTGTCACTGCTGAGAATAGGGCCCAAAGGGCCTTCACCTGCCCCCTCCAGCAACCTGCCCAGGGCAGACCCAGAGCCAGCAGGACTAGAAGAAAAGCAGAGTGAGGAGCTCCCAGTCCCAGTCCCAGTCCCAGTCCCAGTCCCTGCAGCCACACCCAGACTTAGGCCCCCATGCAGAGAGCAACCTATGCTGCTGCTTGGCCAGTGTGGTTGTAGCCAGGAGCCAGCACGGAAGCCGGCGCATGCGTTCCTGGGCAGAGGTGCTGGCCTGTTCACCTGGGGCCTGCAGCAGGCTCCCAGCTGAGCTGCACCCCCAGAGAGGCTCACAGTCTCCCTATATCCCAGCCTGAACCCCTGTCATGGGCATTCAGGCTTGTGCATCTTGGCCCCAGGGAGAGCTGGATTGTCAGGAAGGAGCAGGTCAGGCAGGTTGTCAGACTTCCTCCTGTGGCTGGCATGGGGGGCACAGAGTACAGGGGTGGGTGCAGATGTGGCCTTTAGCTGCAAGGATAAGGGCTGGGGGTCCCCTGCAGGCTTTGTGCTATGTGGGATTGGCCCCTCCTGTTAAGGCCGGGTGTAAGCCTCTGCTTTGTGTCCCTGAAGAGACCCCTGCAGCCTCCTCAGCTTCAGCTTGGGCCCCCAGCCCTGGGCCAAGGTGGCCCCTAGTTTCCTTGTTCCCTGTCCTCATAAGCCCCAGCCCATCCCACAGAATAGGTCTTGGTAAAAGGAGGCCACTCAGCATCCCAAGGCTCCTAGCACCCCTGTCCCCAGCAAAGCTAGGGCTGTCTGGGTGCTCCAAGTGCTTCAAGCTGTAAGCCCAGGAGGCCTGGGGTGAGGCCACCATGAGCCTGGAGCACAGCGGGGGTCTGGTCACCTCATGCGTGATGGGCACAGGTGCCAAGGCCTGCTGCCTTCCCTGGACAGCCTGTGGGGCCTGTGCAGAGACCCCCTCCCTGCCCAGTCTCTTGAGGCTCCAAGTCTCACCTGTCTGCGCACGTCCTACCTGCAGATGGCAGTGTACTTCTGCTCTGGGGTGCTGCGTGACCAGGAGCAGTTCTGCCACTATGCCCTCAACGTGCCTCTCTACACGCACTTCACCTCCCCTATCCGACGTTTCGCAGACATCATGGTGCACCGGCTCCTGGCTGCCGCGCTGGGTAAGAGCACCACATACCTGAGGGGGAGCCCACCTGGACAGCTTTGTGTGGATGGCAGTGGGGGAACCATGATGTCCCCTGCACCCCAGCCAGCACCTGGTGTGTACAGCCTGGCACCCTGCTTGGCCCGACATCAGCCTTGCCCCTCTTCCAGGCCACAGGGGACAGCTGGATGTGCAGCCCAGTGCTCTACAGAAGCAGGCTGACCACTGCAATGACCGCCGCATGGCATCCAAGCGCGTGCAGGAGCTCAGCACCGGGCTTTTCTTCAGCATCCTGGTCAAGGTGAGTGCCCATCCCACTTTGCCGGGGTGGCAGTTGGTCCAGGAGGGCACCGTGCTGGAGTGCTGTCCCTGCAGGAGAGTGGACCCCTGGAGTCCGAGGCCATGGTGATGGGCGTCTTGAACCAAGCCTTTGACGTGCTGGTGCTGCGCTATGGGGTACAGAAGCGCATCTACTGCACTGTGAGTGCCCCGGAGGCCCCTGTTCCCACCTGTCTGTGTTCCTGCTGCCCTCTGGCAGCACAGTTGTTCTTTCTTGCTGTCCCATGCTGTACCTTCATTCAGCTTCACTCACTGACCCCACACCTGCCTGATGGCCCTGCCAGATCACCGCTAGGCCTGCCTGGGATGCAGCTTCACCAGGATCTGCACCCAAGAACAGGCCTGGCTGTGAGCAGCTGGGCGGGGTGGGGGTGGGGCAGGTCCTGCTGCTACAGCGGGGAGACAGGGAGACTTCTGTCACTCTGCATACGAGGAGGCCCTGCCTGGCCAGGCTCCTCCCCTGGGTGACCATGATCCTTAACTCCTGTCGGGATGCAGGCAGCGGGCATGGCCCAGCAGCCATGTGGTCCCCCAGAGTGTGCATGGCGTTAATAAAATAATGAGCACCGAAGCGAAAGTGCTGAGCCGGCTGGGAACTGCCAGGCCTCAGAGGTCCTCAAGGGGACCAAAGTTCGGGTCCAGCTCAGCACTGCCCTCGGCCCACAGCTGGAGGCCGCTGCTAGCAGGAACTTAGCCCTGGTCTTGGCCCTGGCCACTGAGTCACCCTTGGGGCTGCCACAGCCTGAGGTGGTGAGAAACAGAGGCCAGACTCCAGGTGGAGGCCAGGGGAGGTGTGACAGGGCTGCTGGCTGCCTCCAAGCCTGGGCTGGCCAGGGCTGAAGGGGAGGCACAGCCTTGCGGAGGCCTGAGGCACTGGTGTGTGTACCCCAGGCGCTGGCGCTGCGGTCCTACCACTTCCAGAAGGTGGGCAAAAAGCCCGAGCTCACACTGGTGTGGGAGCCTGAGGATCCCACTCAGGAACCAGCACAGCAGGTCAGTACCCGTCCTCACACATGTCCCTGTCACCCCAGCAGCACCTCAGATACCCGCAGGGGCCTGGACCTGGGGCCATCCATGGGCAGAGGTTCTTAGCGCAGCGGCTTCTGGGAGAAGGATGGGCCCCAGCCCTCGCACCTGGCGCCCCCAGCCTCCACCACCCCCGAGCTGTGTGTCCGCCTGGGTTCCCCTGACCTCAGACCCCTTCCCATGTGGACTCCGGCACAGGTAGTCTCGATCTTCAGCCTGGTGGAAGTGGTCCTGGAGGCCGAGGCTGCAGCCCTCAAGTACAGGGCTGTGCTGAAGCGGCCAGGCCCCCAGGGCTGCCCGGGCCTGGAAGCCAAGGAACCAGACCTGGAGCCAGAGGACCTGGAGCCTGAGACCTGAGCCGAGCAGCAGCCTGGCTCTCTACCCGCCAGCTTTTAGGAAGGGGACCTGTTGACACCAAAGGGGACTTTTTAATTTGGTTTTTAACAACTCAGGGGTTTGTTTTTATTTTTGTTTTTCATTTTATTTTTGCATCTCAGTTTTTAAAAAATGAACTGGAAGGGAGCGGGTGGTACCAAATGGAAGGCTGAGGCCTGGCCAGCGTGTCCCTGGAGCCCATGCCTCAGCACCCCTGCCTTCCCCTGCCTGGGACCCGGGTCAGCCAATCAGTGTCGTGGAATAAAATCAAGTGTGAAGCACGCCTGCACCTGTGGAAGCCCTGGGCTGGCTCCTGCTCCGCCCTCCCAGCTGAGCCGGGTCAGCTTCCCCAGACCCTTCCTGTCCACTGGGGTGATTCACAGCTGGCTGCCTGGCAGATGGATGCCGAGCCCCATCGTGGCTGATTAGAAGCGTCATTAGTATTCATGGTGCTGGGCCACCTTCCCGAGCTGGGGCTCTGTCTGCCCTGCCCCCTACTTTCATTCACTCTGCCATCCTCTCATTCCTGCTGGAGCCCCCAGGGCTGGGTCCACACCCCAGTGGGAGGCAGTGTCACAGTGCTGCCTGGCAGTGCCAGGATGTCGGACAGGGAGGCCAGGCTGGAGGCTCCAGCCACCAGCCCCCCTAGAGGGCTCAGCCTCCCAGTCACGCTGCCTGGCGTCCTGAGCACCCTGGGGGGGGACAGACAGGCCACCCACATGGTCTTCCTGTTAGAGCAGCCTCGGCGTGCACTGCATCCCCCAGATTGCATGGGCAAGGCTGGCATCCCTGCTGTGCCAGGAAGTGAGGTGCAGTCATGGTTCCACCACAGCCTTTCCTGAAGTGTCACCCCAAGTCATGCCCTTTGCCTATCTCCAGAAGCTTCTGGGAGCATGCAGCAGAAGGGTGGAGAGGTAACTGTGGGGAAAAGCCCTCTGGGTACACTCTGGCCCAGGCAGTGCAACCATGAGGCCCATGGCAGCTCCCCTGTGCCCCAGCACTGCGCCACTTCCTGTGAGCTGCAGGCTGGCCCGGTCCCCAGGGATCTTCCCCTGGAGACCAGCTGGGAGCAGCCCAGCTGCCAGCAAGGAAGCCCTGTGCTCTTGCTCCATGGCCCTAGGGCATGGTAGCACCAGGAAGCCCCCACGTGTGTGGCAAGAAAGAAACTGCTTCTCCAAGGTACTCAGGTCTCCTCTGCAGGAAGCATAGCCAGACTGCCTGCCATGACCAGGGCTTGGTGCCCTACCTTCATGCAGATGGCCCTTGTAGCTAGGCACGCTTGTCACTCAGCACTTGGGAGGCTGAGGCAGGAGGATCACCCTGTTTGAGGCCAGCCTGGGCTACATAATGAGGCTTTGTCTCAAAAAGACAACACAAGTGGCCCAACAGTCTTCTTACTCTGTAGAAGCCGAGTCCTTTGTCTCCGTTCACTAAGCATCGCTGAATCCATGGAGTGTGGCTCACGGGCGAGACAGATGTCCCCAGGCCCCTTCTGTGCCCCTCGACGAGGGTGTCGACAAGAGAGGTGACGACACAGCCCTTGTTGTGAGAGGAACTCATTGGCTCCGTCACGTGTCCTGGGCACTTGCTCCCTGCCCCACAGCGGGCCTAGTCCTGGGCCACAGAGACTGCCTGGTCACTTCAAGGAGCCCCTGCCGCTCATCCCGGAGAGACGGGCACGGAGAACACCACTCCGTGGCCACTGCAGCACATGCTCACAGTGCATTTCTGTGAGCCCAGCCCTGGGGAGGCTAAGGCGGGAAGGCTGATGCAGGCGTGGGCCAGCCTGGGCTGCCGTCTCAGTTACTCTCCTCATTGCTGAGACCAATACCTGACGCTCAGAATGCAGCAAGGATCTTTAATTTAGCTCACAGTTACTGGAGGCTTCAGTCTCTACTAATGCGGCTCTAACGCAGAGCAGCACATGGCAGAAAGCAACCTTTGATGGTGGCAGCAAAGAGCACAATGGAGGAGCAGCAGCAACAGTAGCTGCAGAGAAGAAGGCGTCTCCCTTAAGTTGCATTCAGGCTCCCTGTCCTAGGCCGGGTATAGCGCTCACCCATGATCCCAGTGGACCATGAGTTAATCTGCCCCATGAATGCATGAGGCTTTGTGGGGACAATTACACATAGACTGTTAACAGTTACATAGACTTCAAACACCAAAAGGAATAAAATTTTTAAAATGCACTCCCAGGGCTGCAGAGATAGCTCAACTGTCTAAGTGCCTACCAAGGCAAGCACAGAGATCCAGGTTTGATCCCTGGTACTTCATGCCATGCCAGCTCTACCTGGAGCACACTGAGCCAGCCACCAAGACCAAGCATGGTGGCACATGCCTATAATTCCAGCTCTAGGGAGGCTGAAACAGGAGGATCACCCTAAATCCAAGCTGCATAGTGAGACCCTGTAGCGGGTGCACTCCAGCATATGAGAAAAGCAGGTTGTCCCCGGGTGACTGCTGCCCCCATCCACAGAGCAGTCCGTTACCCCTCCCCGCACTGCCAAGCCGGAGAGACCTCCTCAGGGCGGCAAGCATGGGCTCTGGGCCTGGCCGGGCACACTGTGTTTGTGATGCCTGACACACCAGACCACAGCACGCGCCTCTGCCCTGCTGGCACCCAAGAGACGCAGGCAGCATGTGCCCCAGGAACATTCCTATCCCTAGCATAGAGGAGAGAGGCCCACTGGGACCTCAGGCCTATGAAGAGAGGACATGCTGTGGGAACCACCACCGCGAGGCAGTGGAGGACAAATGGGCTCCTCAAGAGAGCCTCCCAGCCACCATCTGGCACGGCTCAGCCCAGGGTGACACTGGCCAGCTGTGGGCCAAGGCTTCCCCAAAGCGGCTAAGCCAATGTTGGTAGCACTGGACCAGACGGGTCCATGGGCAGCGACGGGCCACCCTTGACTTCAGGGGATCCAAGCACAGCAGAGAAGCTCATGCCTCTATGCCTGTCACACCTGGCGGTCTCAGTTATACAGGAAAAGCTTTCTTTTCGAGGGATAGTTTTGAGACGTGGTCTCGCTGTGCAGCTCAGGCTGTCCTTCGATTTGCAATACTCCTGCCTCAGTCCCCCGAGTGCTGAAATTGAAGGCCTGTGCCACCACATCCACAATCTTTTCTTTTAGCTGGGTTCAGCGGCACATACCAGTAATTCCAGCACTTGGGAGGCTGAGACAGGAGGATCTCAAACTTGAATCCAGTTGAGGTAACTCAATGAAACCCTATCTCTAAAATGAAAAGGGGGCCAGGGAGATAGCTCAGTGGCACAGCACCTGCCTGGCAAGCCCAAAGTCCTGAGTTCAATTCCTGATACCAAAAGAAAGAAAAAGAAAAAGATCTGGAGTTGTAGAGTAGTGTAAAGGCCCTTGGGTCAATACACACACACACACACACACACACACACACACACACACACGCACACACACACGCACACGCACAATCACTAGGGATCCAAGTGACCCCAACCATGACAGGAAGGAGGTTGAAACAGGAAAACAGTGTGCGTCCAGGTGCACTGGGGAGCAGGCCTCACACCCTCCCCCGTAAGAAGTGATAATAGCTACACAAAGCTGGCACCCATGTCCCTTCCTCGTGGGGGGTGGGCTCTGCCAGTGTGACACAGTGGCTGAACCAATTCCTCACTCCCTAGAGACAGACAGCCTCTGTCCTCAGGTCCTAGCACCTTGTGGGGAGGACACACACTCCTGCAGCTGCAGGGACAGGCCCACAGCTGCCCACCCACAACCACTGACACAGGACTGCCGTATGAGGCAGGGTAGTATTGGAACTCCCAGCTGGCTCGATGTCAGACACAGAGTTCATGTTCCCAAATCAAAGAATGAGTTCTGAGGAACAGTAGAGGTTAAGAGTAGGACATTTTAAGGCCAGGCCTGTTGGCACATGCCTGTCATCCCAGCACTTGGGAGGCTGAGGCAGGAGGATTGGTGCAAGTTCAAGACCAGCCTCAACTGTATAGTGAGACCCTGTCTCAAAAAGACAAAAAAAAAAGTAGGACATTTTATTAAGCAAAAAAATAGCTCCTGAGGCAGGACCAGAACGATGGGGAACCAATGAACTCACTCCTTTTTTTTTTTTTTTTTTTTTTTGGCGGGACCAGGGTTCAAACGTACAACCTTGCACTTGCCAGGCAGGCACTTGTTCCATGGAGCTGTCTCCCCAGCCCCTGAGCCCACTTCTTTTTTTGGAAAAATTTTTTAACTTACTTTATTTTATTTATTTATTTATTTATTTATGGCCGGCTCATCCTGCCCTGGGGGTGGGGCTGGCACAGGATGTAGTGCCAGGGATTGAACCTTGGTCCCTGTGGTTGCCTAAGCTTGCCTAAGCAGGCGCTTTAGACCACTGAGCTATCTCGCTGGCGTTGAGCCCACTTCTTTTCTTTTTTTTTTTTTTTTTTTTTTTTTTTTTTTTTTTTTTTTTTTGTCTTTTTGAGACAGGGTCTCGCTATGCAGTTGAGGCTGGCCTTGAGCTCACTTTTGTAGCCCAGGCTGGTCTCAAACTCGCGTTGATCCTCCTGCCTCAGCCTCCCAAGTGCTGGGATTACAGGCGTGTGCCACCACACCCGGCCTTGAGCCCACTTTTTGATGGAAGTTTTATAACACAAAATCATGAGTTTGGTACAACTCAGGACACGACTCGGACCATCAATAAGATCACAAATATATGCGAGGTATATCATACACAGGTACAAGTTCCATATGATGAATGTTGTCATTATGTACCTCTAAAATGTACCAATAGGGCTGGCCAGATAGCTCGGTGGATTAAAGTGCCTGGTTAGGCAGACGCAGGGACTAGGATTTAATCCCCTGCCTGCTGTGCCAGCCCCATCCCCAGGATACACTGAGACTGCTATTGAGACTGGGCGTGGTGGTATGTGCCCATCATCCCAGTGCTTAGGAGGCTGAAAACGGGAGAATCACTATGAGTCTGAGATCTATATGTAGTGAGACCTGTAGACCCTGTACTAAATACATAAAATAAAATAAAATGTACCAATAAGGTAGATTGTGAGTGTAGCCACATAGGTTTTTTGTTTTTTCTGTCTTTTTGAGACAGGGTCTTGCTATGCAGTTCAAGCTGGCCTTGAGCTCACTTTTGTAGCTCAGGCTGGTCTCGAACTCGCACCGATCCTCCTGCTTCAGCCTCCCGAGTGCTGGGATGACAGGCGTGCGCCACCACGCCTGGCCTTGCATAGGTAATGTTGATCCAGTGAGGAAGCAGGTCCCATAACAAGTGTGCATGGGAAGAACAAGGCCCTCATCAGGAAGGGATGTCCCAGGAGGCCCAGGCTGCCCCATCTGGTGACAGATGCCAGCTAGACTGTTGCATCAGGAAATACCAATTACGTACGTTGCCAATCCCCTGGCCAGGCACAGACCTGATCAGTCTGTCTTTCCCTTGAGGCCTGACCTTCAGTGGGGGTGGCTCAGCCAGCGTGGTACGCTGCTCCAGTCCTGCACGCTGAGTCCCCGGAAGGCCCAGCCCTGCCTGATTGCCCAGAGCATTCCTGCTGGGTGTAGCTGTCCCTAGTTCCACCACCTGGGTCTGCTGTGACAGAGCCAGCTTGAACGTGTGTTCCCAGCCCTGGCCAAGCCCAGACGAGAGCCTCAGAGCAGGTTTGTAGTGAGAAGTGGTGCCAGGCACTCAAGGATAGGGTCACACATGCCTGGCGACAGCAGTAACATCACAGCGAGGTGGCCTAGCCTGGCACGCGGGGCAGGTCTGTAATCCCAGGCCTCTGGAGGCTGAGGCAGGGGGATCACAAGTTCAAGCCCAGCCTGGGCAATTTGGCAAGATGCAATGTCAAAAAAAGAAAGAATGGGAGGAAGAGAAGGGGGAAGGGAGAGAGGCAGATGGGTGGGAAGAAGGAAGGAAGGAAGGAAGGAAAGGAAGGGAGGGAGGGAGGGAGGAAGGGAGGGAGGAAGGAAGGGAGGGAGGGAGGG